>PVJC01016412.1:0-33745 GCA_004026665.1 Murina feae | reverse complement strand
AGAGCTTCACAGACAAAAAAAAAAAGCTAAAGGAGTTCATCACCACCCAACCAGTATTATATGAAATGCTGAAAGGTATCCTTTGAGAAGAGGAAGAAGAAAAAATACAAAAATATCTATCAACAAGTGAATCTAAAAATCAAATGAATAAAAAATCTGATGAACAGAATAAACTGGTGAATAGAATAGAATCAGAGGCATAGAAAGGGATTGGACTGACAGTTTTCAGGGGGAAAGGGGTGTTGGGGGTGCGGGAAGAGACTGGACAATAATCATACACCTATGGATGAGAACAGTGGGGGGGGGTAAGGACAGAGGGTGGGGTGGGAGCTGGGAGGAGGGAGCTATGGGGGGGGAAAGAGGAACAACAGTAATAATCTGAACAATAAAGACTAAAAAAAGATATAACTGCAAAAAAATAAAATGTGCAAGAAGACTTGGAGCTTTGATGAAATTCTCAGAGCAGAACACCACCCAAAAGTGGCTAAGTGAAGCAAGCCAATGAGAGGGGTCTCTGGGGATGTCCCAGAATCCCACTGGAGCAGAAGTGGTTCCTGCCCTCTGACTCCACTTTCTCTCAGCACCTGCAGCAGGACCGGCCATCTATTTCCCTTGTCTCTACTTGGGGTTAGCCCAGCCATCAACTGCAGTCCCTCATCTTACAGATGCCTCGGGTGTAAGTCAGATGCCCCTCCACACCCTGAGAACCGGGATGCTCAGATCAAACTCTCTCTTCCCTAGGGTTACAGTGGGGCTCGGTGAGGATGGAATACACAGTACACTAATAGCTCTTTTCAAAAATCCCTTTTGATTATACACCCTCTGGGCATTTTAACTTCAAATAGTTTATGCTCTCGAGCGGTGCCCAGCCAACATACTGAAGCCTGGGATTAGGCATCTTCTTTGCAAGCCTAGTCTGGAAAACCTTACTTTGGGCTGTGGGCAGAGTTGGAGTCTGTGTGCTTGGGGAAAAACTAAGACTGAGGCAGTTTCATTTGGACAACATGCTCCTGATGGGTATGTTGGAGGCAGGAGGGGCCTCAGCAGTGTCCACAGGAGACAGGCACCAGCCTGTCTGAGCACCAAGGGCCCAGAGGTCAGTCCCAGGAGAGCCACGCTTCCTCTAGTTCTTGGAAAAGTAGGCAAACGTTCAGTTTGACTGGAGAGGAGGCTCTCCTGTGTGCGTTTTCTGTTTCGTGTTGGTGAAGCTGTTGTCTAAGGGCACACCTGCTTTCTTTAGTGGGTGCTGAGAGTGACAGATTCCTATGCTGGGGTGCACAGGGCAGGAAGGGATGGGTGAAGAATCAGAGGGGAGCAGTGGTGGAGGGGTTCCCAAATACTTCCTTTTAGGAAACATTTCTGTTAACCAGCAGCGACAGCAACAACGATGAATGGTCCTGCAGGGACCTGGCTTCGGTTTCTGTTGTAAGGCAGAAAACAGACCCCTCAGAGGGGTTTTAGTATTCTGGTCTGCAGCAGGCGTGGCCCACGGCCAGTCTTGACATTGCTAGAGAAGCCCAGAGGATTTCCCTTAAAAGTCCCAAATTGTGTTTCTTGGTAAAACAGAATCAGATACAGAGATTTCTCATTTATCCAGCTTTATGGGGAACAGGCCGCTCCACAGAAATGAATTTTTTAGATGATATTTAGGTTTGTGCTACGATTTAATAAAGTGTGATAGGTTTTTTTGTTGTTGTTTTTTGAAGGGGGTTTATCCTCCCTGTTTTGTTCTGGTCCTCACCATAACCCACACACCAAGGCACAGAGGTCTCATTAATCCCACCCGCAGCCTGCATAGGACACCGCTAGCAAAACTGGTGGTCAGTCACCTTGTCCCCATAGCAGCTAGAGGTCTTCTGACTCCAGCTATAGCTTAGAAGACTTTTCAATATTTCACATATATGATAATTTAGGAAATCCCACTGTCATTCACTACCAGTAAGCAGAAGGGTTGAATTTAATTCATTAAGTGTTTTTGAAGCAGCTTTTTCAGTGCCAAGTGCTGTTAGGTCCTGTTGAGAGAAGCTGGGTTTAGAAAATTCTGGGATGAAATGTGTGCTGGCTGGGATGCTACTGGGTTGTGGCTAGAGTCAGGGAGGTAGGTCACGACTACTAGGAGGACCAGGTAGGAAGGAAACGGAGAAGTGGGAGCTGGATGGGCAGACCATGACCCTGAGAAGGTGGGTCAGAGGAGATGGAGCTGGGCAAGGAAGGTTAGGTCATGTGCACAGTCACCTTGTCACTCGTTAGAAGAGTCTTCATATTTGAGATCACCTGTTCTAGCCCATTCGTAAGAAGTCCAGCCCCAGTGTTTCTGGGTAACAATAGGCGAGACATAGTCCTTAATCTCAAAATCTTTACCATACTAACTTCACAAAGGAATTTCTTCAGCTTCTGCAAAAATGAAATTATCCTACTGAAAATGTTGGGGGTCTCCTTCTATTTCGAAGCATTTGCGATGCCCTTCTTGGGAAATATGTAAATCCCATTTCATTAAAGGTTTAACATTGAAGCTCAGGTATCCAATGTCCCTTTGAGAGTTGGAGAGCAGAGAATGACGGAAAGGAGAAGAGGCTCTGGTGACAGATTAAGCATTTCCCTAAGATAGATGTCTAATCAGAAGGAGAACCAGGCACACCCTTGGAAGGGGCACCAATGTGCCCCTTCTTCATTCTTAGTATATTTCTCCCACATTAAAGAAACCCACTTTGCTCCCACTTCTAGGAATATATCCTAAGAAACCCAAAACACCAATCAGAAAGAAAGTAGCTAACATCTGGAACCAGCCCAAATGCCCATCAGTACATGAGTGGATAAAAAAGCTGTGGTACATTTATACCATGGAAAACTGTGCAGCAGTAAAACAAAGAATCTTTTACCCTTGGAGACAGCATGGAGAGACCTGGAGAGTATTGTGCTAAGTGAAATAAGCCAGTCAGAGAAAGACAGGTATGACATGATCTCATTTATACGTGGAATCTAATAAACAAAACAAACTGATGAACAAAGTAGATCCAGAGACATAGAAGCATGGAACTTCCTGTTGAATCTCAGAGAGCAGGTGAGGAAGAATGAGAGGTGGGAAGAGATTAACCAAAGAATGTGTGTGTGTGTGTGTGTGTGTGTATATATATATATATATATATATATATATATATATAGCCCATGGACACAAATAATAGGCTGGTGAAGGCCTGGGACGGGGGCGAGGAATGAAGGCTAGAAGAGGTCAGTGGGGGGAAGGGGGGAGAATGTATGTAACATTTTCAACAATAAAGATTAATTATTATTATAAATAAAATTTTTTAAAAAGAAAACCACTCTGCCATCTCCTGACTCCTCTTTCTTTCTTTGCCTTTCCCTCTGCCCACTCCCTTGAGCAGACTTCATTCTTGAGCTAACTTGACTTAACCAGCTCGAGGGTTAACCAAAGAAGTTCCCTCAATTATTCTGGAATCCCAGCTCCTTCTGGCAGTGACTTCACACTGATGATAGGCTTTTGGGAGCCTGAGGCTCTTGTTTTTTAGCTGAGTCTGTTACTATCACCTTAACCATCACACACACACACACACACACACACACACACACACACACTTCCCAGGCATTATTCCCTCTAGGAAACCTATCAGGCTACCCCTGGCTCACACCAGAGCTCCTGCCAATCATTTGCCTGAATCTTCACTGAAGACCATGATAATGCTTACCTCCCCTCTTTTAGTCATAATGAATCACCTGTCTTAGACCCTTACACTAGCTACAGTCCACCTTGGGCCTTTCTCCTTATAGTTCCTATCTTATCTAGTTACAAATAGATCCTGATAGAAATAGTCTTTATGGGCTATTAAAATCCTCCCTCAAGTAACTCCTTTAAAAGTAGAAAGTCTTGCCCAGCCCATGTGGCTCAGTGGTTGAGCATTGATCTATGAACCAGGAGGTCATTGTTTGATTCCTGGTCAGGGCACATGCCCGGGTTGCAGCTCAATCTCCAGTGTAGGACGTGCAGGAGGCAGCCAATCAATGATTCTCTTTCATGATTGACTTTTCTATCTCTCTTTCTCCCACTCCCTTCCTCTCTGAAATCAATAAAAATATTTTTTAAAAAATAAAAGTAGAAAGACTTTCAGAAATATGTAACTATTACTTTAATATTTTTCAGTGGAAAATGCAGGCAGCATTAAACTATGTAAGAAACTTGGGTCTTTTGGGTTTGTATTAGGGGTGGGAGAAAATCTGAAAAGATGAAAAATTGCAGGTACAGAAGATTAACTTTTCTCAATTTTGCCAGCACTGGCATGAGGCTGTTCAATTTCTGCCTAATAAATGTATGAAGCCATAAAAATGTTTTTCTTGTCAGTTAACTTAGTTCAAAAAATCCCAAAGGGAGACTTTCAAATAAAGCACAATTAATCACTCCACATCCAGGCATTCTGAAATGCTTTTTAAAAAACCATTTCTGGGAAAGATCCAAGATGGCAGCAGATTAGGCAGAAGCTACACTCACCTCCTCCCAGAACCAAACTGGAATTACAACGAAAGTGTACAAAGTGTTTCTGGAATAATGGAATGACACCTTTTATGCAAGTTTTTTGAATATACATTCTGCACCTCAAATTGTAAACTACTTTAGAAGACAATCAGTCTCATGCAGTTTGCATGTTAAGAACTCTGGAAATGAATAAACTAGTTTCCATGTTGGGAAATGCGAGTTGTTTGGTTTGGGGTTCTATTCTGGACTTTGTATTTTCGTTTTTTCCTTCTACTCATTTCTGAATCCTTGCGCTCATTTCTTAAATCCTCTTATGGCACCTAGTTTCATTATTTGAACATGGTAAGCGCTGAACAGTGTTTGTTAAATTGAATTGAAGTCAACATGACCACATATGGGCCCATTTTACCTATAATTCTAGGGCAAGATAGACTTTTTGTTTTTCTGTTGTGCGATGAAAGCAAGTTGGCAAGGAGCTAGCAACTTTTCATTCCCTGGAATCACTTTTATTATTTATTTACTATTTGTAGTACAAACATGTTTCCAAGAACTTAAGCCACTAGAATGTAGTTTTCTACTCAAATTCAATCCCTCTGTTTGGGAATCTTCTATCTATCAGAGAGAGTTTGGCAAAATTCAGAAATTAGCAAGAAAAAAAAAAATGACTGCAACTATTCTTGGGATAGATGGGAAAAAAAGAGGAGAAGTATTTATTGAATCCCTTCATGCCTAACCGACCCATAACTGTTTCCAGAACCAGTTTGAACTAATTCTGTGTCTTGCACTATTTTATTTCGGCTTAACGGACTTTAGGACCACAGAAGGGGGAACTGGTTTGGCAAAACATTTCAGACTATTCTCTCTTCTCTCTTATTCTCCCTCTTTTTCTTAAATGCTTTGGGTCTTGGCAGAACCAGAAAATGTTTTTCTCTAGTGCTTTTTATTTTGTCTTTAATTTTTAACTAAATGTGCATTTCAAAGAAAATGCAACCCAGCTGTTTCTTATTCTGTTGCACTCAACAAAATGGTACTTTGTAAAAGCCATTCAATGTCCAAGAAGCCTTGAGCCTCTTACAAAAAAGTGAGCTTTTCTTTTCTTTGAACCAAGAATGCAAGCTTCACCAAAAGGAGAGAGGTGGAACCAAAAAGGCTGTGATTTGGTTTAATTTAAACTTAGAATCTGTAAGTGACAGAATGATTGCAGCCTTGGCAGGATGTAGGTATTTCCAGGTAACTGAAATGTAATTCTTTTATTTATGAGCCTGACCACATCCAATAGTGATACTTGCATAGTCTCTTCCCTAAGGACTTCTTAGGAGGGAAAATAATGTATGTGTACATGTGCATGTGTGTGTCGGGGTGAGGGGGGAGCGGGGTGATAGGTAAGAGGGGGTAGCAGGAAGAACAGTAATCCCACCCCAGGCAGATACATTGAAAAAAAAAAAAAAAAGAATGAACCCTGATTATTTGGGACCTCATTAGTAAAGAAAATGATCATTTCCACAGAAGAAAAGATGAATCGTACTTTTAAATTGTTTCTAAGTAGATTACTAAGTGTAACTAAATGTAACTCTCAATAAAATACAAAGAGATATGTTTAATTTACTTATGAAAGAGGAAATTCCTCAATTTTGGAAATATCTATTTACAATACTACATACATTTGTATTTTCACTACAACATTTATGTACTCACTAAAATAAATTGCTAAAGTTTCTCTACTTGGAAATACTTTTTTTGTCTTAATTAGAACTTATTGAATAATTGGAAGTTTTAAAAAATGTATTTCTCTAAAGACATTTCATAATTCCAACTTTCACTAATGGAGAACTAACTTTCCCCATCTTCTCACTGCTCTGAATTCAAATTTATTGACAGCTAAAAAGAGAAGAGATACAAATATTTTTATAGCTTTTGCTGTAGGGGAAAAAAACGGTTGATATGATGAAACTGAATTTAGTAAGAATTATGTTGATGCTACAGCAAATTTTGGCAAGACCCCCTAATTTCCTGCAGGCATGTTATAGGGGCACTTAAAAATCCTACCTCTTTCTATTACAAGACTACTTTGTGCTTGTTATATCTGGTATTCTTTTGGTGTTGTCTGATCATTAGACTTGTGCCTTATTTGTCAAATTTTTACTCTAGGTGAGACTCACTTCAACACACATGTACTGAGAGGGCAGAGAAGGACCAGGGCCTCTAATCCATCAGAATTTTTTTTTTAAATATATCTTATTGATTTTTTTAACAGAGAGGAAGGGTGAGGGATAGAGAGTTAGAAACATTGGAGAGAGAAACATCAATCCGCTGCCTCCTGCACACTCCCCACTGGGGATGTGCCCGCAACCGATATATATGCCCTTGACCGGAATCGAACCTGAGACCTTTCAGTCCCCAGGCCGATGCTCTATCCACTGAGCCAAACCGGTTAGGGCCCCGTCAGAGCTTTTGCAGGGGACAGGAAAAGGTTCCTGTTCAGCTGAAATGTAGCTGTGAGGCATGGCTTGACAAGTGGACGGTGCTCACGTGCAAAGAAAAAAGGCTTGGGTGGCTCTACACTTGGAGAGGTCAGCACCTGCTGAGCCAGCATTAACAGCTCAGATCTGAGACTGGCACCACCCATCCAGGTAGATGAGAGGAATCTGGAGAAATCCAAGTCTGATGAAAGACTTCAGAGGTTTGCCAGGGGCTTTAGGATTTAAAACCTCCTCTCAATTCTCTCCTGCAGAACTTCAGGGAAGTCTTTGTTGCTCACTAACCCTCGGGGGTTGAGGATTCCTTCTCCTCTGGGGAATAGTAAGTAGTATTAAAATCTGACTCAACATGAATGTGGAATGTCAACTGAGGACAAAAACATCTGAATCAGTTCAGATGCCTTGGAGTAGCCCACTGTCTCTGGGAAAAAAACTCAGAGCCCTCGGCCTAGCTGATAGATTATAATATAGAAAAGGTGGAAAGGCTAGACAGGTCTTGAATCCAAAAAAGTCTTTCTAAAAGTCACAATTACAATTGTAGTGCCCCTACGTTTTGAAGACTCTCCTTTTCTCCTTGAGGTTTTGTATGAAAATTCCAGTGCCTTTGGTGTTCATAACTTTTCAGCCATTATTTCAACAATTTAACTCCGTGTTGAGTTTTACCTGTGCTAACAACTCGGGAAGGGCCAGTTAGTGTGGCGGCTAATGCAGGTTGCCTGATTGGAAGGAAGGACACTCAGAAGAAAAGTGGGAGGTCACCAAGGGAAACCTTTGCCTGCTTCACAGGTTTGTGCGAGGACACCCTTCCCCTGCGAAACTGACGCCATCCTCATGCTTTTAACACTTTGGTAAGCTTTGAACTCATCTGCTTTTTCTGCTTGCTTCAAAAAAGAAGAGCTCGGCCGGCAGTGGCTCAGTGGTTGAGAGTCAAGCTATGAACCAGGAGGTCAAGGTTCGATTTCTGGTCAGGGCACATGCCCGGGTTATGGGCTCAATCCCCAGTGTGGGGCGTGTAGGAGGCAGCCGATCGATGATTCTAATTATTGATGTTTCTACCCTCTTTCCCTCTTGCTTCTTCTCTGAAATCAATAAAAATATATTAGAAGAAGAAAATGCAGATGTATTTGGTATACTATTGCCAAGTATTATGTGTTTTTTTCATAAATGATTTCTTGTGGATTTCTCCTCACAGTCACATGACGCACCTACCATCATTTTCGTAGCTAGCAAGGAGTTGGCATTTAAACCCAGAACTTCTAACTCGAAGTCCAAGTCTCTTTTTGCTATTCCAGGGTACTTACATGTGTTTACTTCTGTCTCTGCTTGGTTTTCCCTTTTGATGATCCTGCGACTAGCATTTTTTATAGTCAGATTTTCTCAGGACAATCTCCTAAGTGAGGTCTTATAGTCCCGATGTATAAGTGAGGCAACTGAGGCCCAACCCCAGGCCCAACATTGCAGACCTAGATAACAGAGCAGCCAGGCTGTAGTGTCAGACACACTCAACCTGGAACCACTGGGAACTTCCTCCTCCGCATGGTGTCTCTAGGACCCACCCAACATTGACCGATACGTCCTGGGGACCCACCTGCTGATTGGTTGTGGGTACCAACACAGACTTGAGAAAAGCAATTCATAGCCTTCATCCTGAGCCAATCAATCCACACCTCAAGACACACAGCACGACCACTGGCCAAATGAGATGGGAAACTGGAGTGTTGTGTTTGGCACTGAATTCTGGAGACTGCTTTCATCCTTGTATTGTCCAAGACCAGAGTGACTGGAAACATTTTGCAGACAAAAGAGAACTAGTTCAGACTTCTGATTTTTCTCTAATGAAAAGCTACCAAGGAAAATGCCAGGGAGTGACCAGGGCCATCTCCCTGCATCCCCAGCAGGAAACAGTCCAGTCGCAGGATACAGGTTGTCTTAGCAGACTCCCTCATAACTCTGCCACTCGCTCTGGCTTAAATCACTGGCCAATGGCAGAGCAGGCATAAATTGCCCTGAGCCCTATCCACTGAGCCAAACCGGTTAGGGCCCCCTCAATAACGTGACTGCATTATTGAGACATAAATCCTGTATCGGTTCAATGAGATGTCTGTGACCATCGAGTTAAATAAGTCGAGGCAGCTACTTAACGATTTCCAAACATTCGATTATTAAAGTTCAGACAACAGGTTTGGGAGGAAAGCCACATTCAAATGGACCTTAAACAGCCGTTTCTCACATTTATGTGGTAAAGCAACAGCCATAAGGACTCCCCCACCTCTGAACTCCAGCTCAGAAAGGCCTGGAAGGAAATCTCAAAGGAGAAGCAGCCCAGGATTTGGGAGCCTGGCTGACCTGTGCAAATTGCCATCCCATGAAGCCCCGGCTTGCTGCCACTCTCTCGGAAGCTGTCTCTAGGGCGTCTTCTCCAATGAGGAGAGTGGAAAGGACTCCTTATGCCCAACAGATGTGACTCCAGGTGGCGGATTGCAGCAATTTATGCAAATGAAATTGCGCTTTTATCTGGATAGGTCCTTACTGTTTTGAAGAATGTCCCCACGTATTTTCTCCATTTCTTTCCCCCCCCACTCCCTGCTGCTCCACAGAAACATTGGAATGATCCTGTCAGGATGGGAGACATGTTCTTCCTTCTCCCCATGATGAGCCACTTCACATATTCTGGAATCTCAGCCCTTTTCTCCTCTTTCCTGAGAGACTTTGCTGTATGGCAAAACTTCCCTCTGTGCTCTGTTTGCAAATCTCTTCTTTCTTACTGGCCCTGTCCCATTAGCACTGAACAAGCTCAGTCCTCCACACGTCTAGAAAGCACTTCTGTCACACTCTACCCCCGTCTACTGCCTTCTCTGTGTCCTTTCAATGCCAAACTTGTTTGAGAGTCATGATCACTCACTCTCTCCCATGCTTCACTTCCCATTCAATCCTTAAGCCACCTCAGCCTGGCTTCTGTCCCTAAATTCTCCTCTAGAACTGATCCTGCCAAAGTCGCTGTATAAGTTGAAAGTCTCTAGCACCAAGTAACAGAAAATCCCGCTCACGCTGGGTTAAGTTAGAAGGCAGGCTATGAGTTCATGTAATTGGAAAATAAGGAGCAGGACAATGAGCAGACATCGCCTAATCCATGGCTCCAGCCTGACAACCCCGTCTGAGTCAGGTGGGTGCAAAAGAGCTGTGGTAGATCCAGACTTCACATCCACGCACACTGATATTCAGAAGAGGAAAAGCCATCCTAGCCTGGGGCTCTCTTTTGGGAAGCACAGAAACTTCTCCTTGCAACTCCCAGAAAACTTGTCTTCTCATTTCCTTAATGCTTACCCTTTGCTAGAGGAGTCAGCATGCCCTCCCGGACTTTCTACCCCTCCCTGAGCAGCAGCGCTGGGGGGAGACAGAAATCAGGCCTCCCCTGGCTCTGCAGCTTTAGATGAGGACTTGAAATGTGAATAAATTGCCCTGACATGAGGAAAGGGTCACTGTCTCTGAGCAAGAATGAATTTTAATTAATACTAGAGCCAGCTTGGGCCTCAAAGCTGTGGCAGTGAGCTCTCCCCAGTGATGATATGTCACAGGAGAGGAAACAGAAACCTTATCACTCGAGGCACTTAAACTTGAGCTAAGCGAAAAAACACAAGGAGCACTTTTGTTGCTCAAAGGCGCGGGAGTTTACATGCCCGAAGGAGCATGAAGAGGTCAAGTGGCCTGTCAAAGGTCATAAACTAATCAGATGCAGCACTGGGACCCGGAGCTGGGCCTCCAGCCTCCAGGTCCAAGCTCCATCCTTTTCATGCAACTTGCCTTTCAGATCAGAGGCTGAGAACTCCAATTATAAATTGTGGGTTTAAATGTATTTCTGTATTCCTCAAATCACACTAAAAACAATTTAAAGGAAAAAGAAAGAGAGAAAATTACCTTTTATCATCTTATGACAAAGAAAGAGCCACAGTCCCAAGCCACAATCATAAACCTCAAACTCTGTACAATTTAGAGCAAAATGAGAGAGGATGCTGGGAACTGAGATACATCTTCTTGGCCCTTGTTTTGGGAAAGAGATTTTTCTAAAAGAGAGATTCTCCAACTGTAGTGTGCATCAGAATTAATTAGGGCTTTTTTAAGACACAGACTCCTGAGTTATACCTTCCGGGTTTCTTATTTAACAGGGAGGCTTCAAAACCTGCACTTCTACCAAGCTCATAGGTAACGTTGATATTATTGTCCAGGAACCCCATTTGGGAAAGCCTTATACGTACTTTAATTAGAGCATGGCACTCTACCGGTTGGTATTGGCCCTTGGGAACTCAAGGATCGTCTCTTTAGATACCTGATTAAATACCAAAAACAACACAAGGAAAATAGCTAGCACTACAATCTGGTCTTCTGGCTGAGAGAGGCTGCCAGAAAAAAAAGAAAGAAGAAAAATAGAAACCATAACAATGTGACATAGACAATGATATAAGCAGCTTTGTTGTGAACTACATAATCCATGTGAAGTTGAAACCGAACTGACATGGACTCCCAAGAGAAAAGAAATAACAGAAATGCTAAAATATAGACTGAATTCTGCGTTTGCACCACCTTCCTCCCCACTCTTCTCCGTTAAAAAATGTCATCTATGCAGAAAGAAACCAGCATGGAGACCGTGAATAGATAAAGCAATCACTTTTTTTGCGGAAGACATATGTAGTACATACATCATGACCTTAAAAATTGTTTAGAAGATAAAAGAAATGAAAATTCAAAGAAGATAACCTACCAAAAGAAGTGAAAAGTAAATTGCTGGAGCTCCAGAAAGAAAGTCATTTTGGACTGAGAAAACCTGTTTGAATCTCCGGGCAGGCTTGAGGAAATCTCAGTAAATAAAATGAGAAAATAAAAGCGAAGATTAGAAAACATTTACAGAGGAAAAACGAACAAATAATTGCCTAAATAAAAAGTTGCAGACCTATAATGTCATTTTTAAGGAATAAATTTTTCCCCAGACATCAGAGCCTGAGGCACAGTCATATGTGCCTATAGTTACTGTGGGAAGTCACCCCAGGCCACAGGAGGAAATGGGAAGAGTAAAGAAGGGAAAGAAGAAAGTCATGTGAGCTCTGAGCACTGAACAGTCTACGTACTCAAGGTGGAGGGGGCAGCATTCCTTCACTGTCTCCAATACTCCTCTGGGCAAGGGCCCCTCATAGAGTGTGAACCCTCCAGGACTGCACGTGTACAGGTGCCGAGAGGGTTGCCCAAGGAATCCCAAATCCCAACACCGGAGAAGCTCTTGGCAGAGAGGATGGATGTGGGTGTTGTCTGATGTGAGATGCTGTCAGGGCGAATCTTACCAAGTCACTTACTGCAGAAAAGACCAGTGGTTGGAAAGGATGTAAGGTAGGAAGGAAGAGGTGTTAGACGTACAGAACAAACTGTGCCCTAATAAAAAGAGACACGGGCGTAAATTTGGGAAAATATCTTAGTAAAGCAACTTGAGTGAGAAAGAAAGACTGTGAAAATGTCCAAGATATAAGCAAAACAGATATGCGAGTCACTTACAAAGGGTAAGTACATCAAGCTGGTCCAATCAACCATTGCAGTGGTCAATACTAGGATACAGTGGAGAAAAGTCTACTAAAGCCACAGGTAACTAAAAGGAGGCCAAAGAATTTCATTGCTAGACAAAGTACTGTCCAGGTACAAATGCAAGAGACACATACTCCCAAGCTTATAAGGACTCAGACAAGATAGCTCCTGTTAGAGCATCTTAAAGCATACTCCTGGACAGCACCCAGCCAACCAAGATCTCAGGATGGAAAAGCCAGGATATGGGGGCTTGTAGAAAGTAGCACCTTGATTTAGATATGGAACTAGGTTTACACCACCATGAAATTGAAGCGAAAGAATAGGATTCAAACAGCTTAAATGTTGACATTCTAAAAATATCATAATTAGCAAAACCATTGGATAAATTATTTTCCTCCCATGTAATAGTCAATAATCATTGGATATTGTCTAGCATTAAATAATACAGTTTTCTAACACTAAGTTTTAATACCTCTCAAAATTCTGTGCCTCGATATTAGGGATATGTTGAAGTATTAATAGTAACTCTATAGAAAAACAATTCTCTGAAGCTCATAATTCTATAGTTTTATCTTGATTTATTTATCTTCTCTTACATTCATAGAAAGGTAAATTTAATTCCATTGTCTGTGGGATGCACAATAAAAAAGGTCAATGTTGTGTGTTGGTGAGACTAATGATCTCTCTGGGGAAAGCAGGCTGTTAACTCACCTCCTAATCCCATACACTCTATCTTCTCTACTAAGGATTCTACTTCTTTCCTGACTTGTATTGTTTGTGGTCAAGAGGGATTTGGGGAGTATTTAGGGTTCACTAAATAGTGTGATTTGCTTTGAGCCACTTGTTCTGGTTATTTTGGGCAAATTTTCAGAAGTAATTTGGAGGGAAAGGAAAGAATGTGAATAACCATTTATAAAGATGAGAGCCTGAATTTTTACTTTTGATCCTATGTTTATGTGTTTCTCAGAATTTGCAGAAGCAAATGTGGGTAAGACACTCACCAATGAAGAACAGGAGCCTGAAAACCTAATGACAGAAAAAAGGAAAAAGAAAAGGCTGCCTTTAATATAAGGTGCTGCCTAGGCTATAAAGAGTTAGGGAGGATGCTGGATACAGCCTAAAGCTCCGTAAAGGACAGAGAAGCAGGATGCAGAAAAGACCACTCGGCTAGTCACTGTTGTCCTGCACGTGTCTTCATTCCATGGACACATGCCTTGTGACCAAGAAGACTATGATGAGCATGCTTCTCAACATTCCTCAGTAGCCTCTACTCATGCTGATACCAACAGAGATTCCTAAGGGCCTCACTCAGCTCAGTGGAAAATGCTGTGGAAGTCTTGTTCGTGAGTGTAGATTGTTGAGTAAAACCACTCTGAAGCAAGAAGTGATTTCTATTAATGTATAAACATGTGCATGTATAAATCCTTGGGTGTAACTTTATTTATAGATCTATCTTTAACTCTGTCCATATCTGGAGTTCTCTTCTACAAACTACCTGAGATGACAAGAAAGGGCAAACATTAAGTATTCTTTGAGGGCTAAAGTAATACCTAGAGAGAAATATAAGTAAATAACTAATTGATAGATAATATTCGTTGTAAACCAACAGTCAGACTTCTCTGGGCACATACTGTGGTTTAGTTCTGAATTTAAAAACTTCTAGGAGAAAAAAAAAAACCTCAAGCCACTCTTGCTGTCTACACCTTTTTACATTCTTGAAGCAAGCAGCTAGTAAGCAGAAGGTCTCAAAGGGGTTGTGCAGGCAAGCTGTGAGTTGGGAGGACACAGGTAAAAAGGGTGAGCCCAGTGCTGATGGTTCAGAGTGAGTACTGGGCAGTAAGATTAAACCTTGCATTTGGGTTAGGGAAACAGGGCACCAAAGTGCATACCATTGCCGGGGACACTGCAGTGTAGAGCTGGCCCTGAATTATGGAAGGACCATCTTCAAGAATGAAAGCCAGACATCTAAACTTACAGCAAAGGGTTTGAAATAGTCAAACAACGCTTTTCTTTCCTTTGTAATTACTACACATTCTGGACTCCCCCCGCCCCAAATACTAAATTGTGGTTCACGTTAGACATTTGGGGGTGCCCAGAGGTTGCAGTCCACCTGGCTAGTTCCTGGCCTGCGTGTTGTGTCGTTTTGATTTTCTGTTAGAGGGCTGTGGGGATCTGGAATGGGAGTCCTCAAGGGGTTCGGAGAGACTTTCTGCCAATTCAGTCAACTACAACTCTGGCTTAACGAGCTTGTTTTCAAAATCACAGGCTCAGTTGTTCCAAAATTAATATTTTTGAATATTTAGCACATCCCTCAGGGAGAGCCAAGGGCCTCTCCACCTTTGTTTCCTCTGAAAAACAAGTCAAGATAAAGTCTTTGCTGATGAAACTCTTGGCTTCCTCTTGTTTAGCTGTGCTTTATCCTGTGGCTTTCCCTCTTGAAAATCCCAAAATAGTCACATAGGCTGGCCTCCAAGGCTAGAGTTGACATGGCCTGTCTGGCTGCCTTCCAAAAAGGATTTTTCTGAAAATATTACTTTGATTTTTTTTTTCTCATCAGAGACTTCGCTTTTTAGTATTAAAACTCATGCAATGCTGTGTCCTTTCCGCCTTAGGATATGGTAACTTATCTCACTGGCTTAGATCCCACAGCCAGTAAGTGGAAAAGATAAGACTTGATTGAATACAGGACAAATCCAAAGCCCAGGTTCTTAACGATAAGGAAAACCACCCAAGGCCATGCCAACGTCTGCGAGGTATATGGAGGGGATGTATGGAGAGCGGCAGTACTTTGTTAAAAAGGGGGAAAACACAAACGTTGTTCCGATGCTATCAGTAGAGCTATGTGAACTTGTGTGCACATAGGCGGGAAGACCAGAAGAAAATACAAAAATAAGTCTTTATAAGAGACTAAGGGGATTTCCAGTTAGGAGTCTATCAATCGTTTTGCCCTGTTTAATTCCTTTGAAAGACAAAATTCATGTTGAAGAAGGGTAAGAATGAATGGGTCTGGAAAGGGCGAGTAGAGGAAATGGGAAGTGAGGGCAGCCTGGTCTTTCCGATGCTGGTGTGTACAGGAGAAATGTGCATGTATCTTTGTTGGAAGAGAGGCAAGACCTGGGGACTTGAGACAAGCCACGGGAAAGAAACAGGAGAAGGAAGCAAAGTTACACGTAAAAAGGGAATGAGAGGACAGGGGAGAAGGACGGGGTGGGGGGAGGGGAAGGGAGGAGATGGAAGGGAATGTTGTAGAAATGAAGGAATCAAAACTATAGTGCCTTCTACGTAACAGCGACTCAAAACGTGTTAAATTAAGAGATAATGTTATTCGTTGGGCAGTGAGATAACCAGGACGTGGTTAAGTTCCTTAGGAGCTCATCTTTTTTGCTCTGTGTGTGTGTAAAGTGCAAATAGCTTTACTTTTCTGAGTACCTATATCTATATGCATATATATATATATATATATATATATATATATATATATATATATCCCAGAAGCACAATAAATCATTGAGAATAAAATAAGCCGTGGATTTTTCCTTGCATGAGTCTAAAATTATATCAAAGGTTTTTCTCCTTTATTTTAAAAAAATGATTATAAAAGCATTGTTGTCACTCAACCATTTGAAAGTAAGCATGGGATCGCTTCTCGGGCTTTTGGCTACGATCAAGTGAAAATAAGCGTGGAAATAATAAGAAAAATTTTACTCCGAACCCTAATTTGAGGTTTGGGTAAACACTTAGATATTCATTTAATTTCAGACAAATAAACTGCAGAATTCTAGCAATATATTATAGGTCTAATTTGCAGTAAGGGGCACCAGTGATATTTCTGTACTTTAGTAGAAATTTAAAACATATATTTATAACACTTAGTCACTTCCCTTTCAAAGTAATATCTTTTCAGCCTGCATGGAAAGTAGCCAGATGCCTAATTAGGCTCTTGAAACTCAGCTGTACTGAGTTAATAAGTAACCATGGCGAGTATTAACTGGAATATCAGATTAAGTAGAATATTCCTCGACAATGAGAAAAAAATACTCGTAAATTCAGAAAACGAGCTGTGTGTGTGTGTGTGTGTGTGTGTGTAAACTTCTAAATAAAGTCATTATATCACCTGTATATTACACCATAATGAGAAATGAAACCATGCCCAAATTTATCTGTTTCCCCTCAACCCCTGCTCCCTGATTAGTGGTTGTTGACATTTATGTATTTTTTTAAATATATTTTATTGATTTTTTTTTATAGAGAGGAAGGGAGAGGGATAGAGAGCTAGAAACATCGATGAGAGAGAAACATCGATCAGCCGCCTCCTGCACACCTCCCTACTGGGGATGTGCCCGCAAACAAGGTACATGCCCTTGACCGGAATCGAACCTGGGACCTTTCAGTCCGCAGGCCAGTGCTCTATCCACTGAGCCAAACCGGTAAGGGCTACATTTATGTATTTTTGATGGTGTTGTTGTTTCTTGAAGGATACAAAAAGATTAGCTTTTTCGGCATATATAGGTACATATATGAAGGCCTTGTAGTATATTAGTGAAACAAAATAGATAAAATTTCAGTAATTCTAATTAGGCATTTGGCCACTCTTCCCACAGCTAAAAATAGTGCTGTGTGTTTTTTTTCCTTTGAAGAGGAAGTAAGAAAGAGTTAAACAATGTATTTTTCATTTCTACTACAATGCAGAAAGACATAATTGATGGGGAAAGATGCACACTCTCGTGATATTTAGTAAATTACCAGTGTCTGGAGCTCAGTCACGTTTGAAGTTAAATTAATAAAACTGTATTTGTGAAAATCTTTGTGCTTATTTTCAAAGAGTAAAGAGGTAAATGCATTTGCATTTTGTTAAGCATGGCAATTAAACTCCTACAGAAAATAGCCCTAACCGTTTTGGCTCAGTGGATAGAGCATCGGCCTGCGGACTGAAAGGTCCCAGGTTCGATTCCAGTCAAGGGCATGTGCCTTGGTTGCAGGCACATCCCCAGTAGGAGGTGTGCAGAAGGCAGCTGATCGATGTTTCTCTCTCATCGATGTTTCTAACTCTCTATCCCTCTCCCTTCCTCTCTATAAAAAAAATCAATAAAATATATTTTAAAAAATAAACTCCTACAGAAAATGAAAGCAATATAAAGACAATGGTTAATACTGAATTCAAATTGTTAGCATGAAAATTAACATAATGCATGCGGAGGACATACATGCTCACTTGGCAGATGGCAAGTACTTAGTATCAGCTGTTCTTGTGAGTGAAGTCAGTTGCCTGCCATGTCCTGGCTACTTAAATCCTCTAGGTCTCAGTTTCCTCATCAATGAAATGAGGATAATAATACCTACCCTGCAGGATTGCTGGGAGGATCAAAGAAATGCTTAGAACAGTGTCTAACCAGCAGGAAGTTCTAGCAAAATATTTGTTTTGATTTTTAACTGTTAGTACCCAATATAAATCATCTTATCTAGATTATTATTAATAGGATTTTTTTTAATATTCTACTAATTAGAATGCCAAAATCTTGGCCAATAATGATAGAGTCTCATTTTTCTTTTGTAGCACCTTCCTTTTCTAGATTTGCAAAATAAGTTGGCAACCCACAGTCATCAATGTCATTGTTTCCATTCATGTTTTAGTGAATTTAATGTGTAACTCAAAGAGCTACGAGTTATGGTTAAACTAGACACTAACAAAATACTAGTAAAGAGAGAAAGCAAAGAACTCCTTCTCTGCTCATCCAAGCTATTTCTTATGTTTTAGTAACTTCTGTAATTAAAATGACTCCTCAGGTAGGTTTGTCTTCTCAACACAAAGTGCTCTCCAAAGAGGAATACTGTTGCTCCTGATGGCCCCCCATTTTATGAACAGGTGGGATTCCAACAAAAACAAAACCTTAGGGCTGTGCTTCTGGAGCCATTTGTAAAACAATAGTGCCACCTGTTGGAGAGAAGAAGTAAGCGTGACATAATTTTAACAGAACAAGTGCAAACTGTTGGGGTGCAGTATGTGAAAAGAAGAAAAATGAAAACCAATGAAAGGAGGTTACCAGACAGCTCATGGACCAGTCTCTATTTTAGGATCAATATTGAATACTTTCATTTCTTGCCACGCCCCTAAGGATGAGGACTCCTGCCATGAGTCAGCGAAAAAGAACAGGTTCCTTTTGTTGGTAACTGCACAGGGAGTAGAGATTTTATTTTTCCTTTTAAAAAGTTTACTAATTTACCTAAGTATTTCTTTGTGGCTCAGAACAATAACATCAACATAGAAGTGCATAGACGAAAATAAAAATTCCAACACCTTTCCTAGAGAAAAACCACATTTAACAATTTTGTATATTGTATTCTTCCCGGTATTTTTCTATGCACTTACGTAATAAGCAGTGTTCTAGGAACAGCATGTGAAAATCCTGTAAATTTGTTAAAGGAAAGAACACATATAGAAAACAAATAAGAGAAGATGAGCTCTGATGCTAACAGGGGTTCTGCTTGAATGGTTGGATTAAGAGTGACGTATAACTTTTGCACCAATGATATGGTGTTAAAAATAAAACTTGGACAAACAGCAAGCTAAGTTCACACGGAATATTTAGGGGAATCAGCGTTTAAGAAAGTTGGTTGTAATAGGGTGGAGAGAGTGCCAGGGTTAAAAGCAAACTGAGGGGGTAGAACACATTAGGAAGACGAGTGGAAGGTTATGCTGTCAGTAATATACTCCTGGAGGTCCTATTGTCTGGTAACCTCCCAGTCTTAGATGTTGTTTTGTACATTTCTCAAGTTTTTTGTGTGTGTGTGTGTGTGTGTGTGTTTGCACGCATGTGTCTGTGTTTTGCAAATATCCAACTAAACTCTAAACTCTACTGTAGGCCAGAACCTTGTCCCCATGTACTCATTATCCCCGAGTACTGGAGGGCCTGAACTGTGCCCAGCAATAACTAAACATTTACTTTCTGCCATGTTGACTTCTGTTTTTGTTTATTCTCTTTCTCAAAAAGGATTTGAACTAAAGATTGCTCAAGCTGTTAAGAAATTCCTGCCCATCCCTGGGATTGTATGGGCTCATGAGCTTCCTTCAGTTATGTTTCCTGTTGTCCTGGCATTTTGCCTGTACGCAGACAGAGAATGCCAAGTCCCTACCAGGTCACAATCACCACAGACCGTCTTCACAGTGGGCATGGAGAACGGAATGTGCTCCCTTTGTTGAAATTACAGCCCTGGAAAGAAGGTTCCAATTTTCATGAGTCAAACAGTTGACTCCACCACCTTCCACCACCCAGAAATGTCCTGATTTCTACATTCATTCAAGCCATCTGGGCCACCATGGTGGAGTGTACACTGTGCCCACCATCAGCAAACTCAGAAAATCGGTGAATTTCAGGAACAAAGGGACCTTAAAGGTATCTCAATGCATAACCCATCTTCATTATATTTAACTTACTGGTGACTGTTTGTCATTTATGTAATACATTCATTGTTAAGAAGTCTTCTTTTCACACATATGAGGAACTAAAATCTCCCTTCCTGAAACTTCCACACATTGTTTTCTTCTTAACTAAGATCTGAAAATGGAGCTCCTTAAGATGTGCCAGGTTCTGGGCTATGTGCTGAGGCTAGAAAAATGGTGAAGACACAGCTCCTGCTTTCAACAACCACCTCATGGCTGAGTGGAAGACAGTTATGCAAATATGCAATTAATAGCCTGCATGTGAAATAATACATTTTTACATAGAAGCAGGGGAGAGAAACTATCTACCCCAACCTGAGCTGGCTGGGTAAAGAAAGGGAAGATTCCTGAACCACGTGATAACAAACTCTCTCTAGTTTGTTAACCGTGCAACTATGTAATCAGCTACTAATCAACCCAATTATTATCTAGACCAAACTTCTACATCTTTCCGCAAAAATAATAATCTTTGCTGAGGACATGGTAACTGAATCCTATCATTCTTTCCCCACTTCATCCCTATGTAGAAGCAATGTTTGAGGAGCCTAACTCCAGTCATAATACCATATCCCTTGCCAGAACCCGTAATCAAAGGCTCTCAGTACCTTGCATTCCACCAGTGACAATTACTATTTAAGGAGTGGAAACATCAGGAAGAGAACCACGATGTTCAGTGCTTGGAAAAGGCATGCTCTGTTTCACTTGTTTATTTCCAGAAGTGAATGAGAAAGCATGTCACATATTTTCTTCTGGTGGACAATTTACATCCATGATGAAGCTAATACTGTTATCAGAACACTAGAGGCTCAGTGCACAAAATTCATGAACTTGGAGGGTGGGGAGGGGAGTGGATGTCCCTCAGCCCAGATCGCAAGAGGGTGCAGGCCAAGCCAAGGGACCCCACTGGTGCACGATCGGAGCCAAGGAGGGATGTGGGAGGTTGGCCAGCTGGGGAGGGTCCACAGGAGGGCTCCAGGGCGTGTCTGGCCTGTCTCACTCAGTCCTGATTGGCTGGATCCCAGCAGCAAGCTAACCTACTGGTTAGAGTGTCTGCCCCCTGGTGGTCAGTGCACGTCACAGTGAGTGGTTGAGCAGCCTTAGCATATCATTAGCATATTGCGCTATGATTAGTTGAACGGAGGACCGGATGACCAAACACTTAGCATATTAGGTTTTTATTATATAGGATAGAGACAGAATAAACCCAGACTCTTGATCACTTTATTGAACTGCTGGATCAACTAATTCTGATACACACTTCCAAGCATGTAAGGCAATATACTCTTGAAGTCTGTTTGATTTGGGTTTTCTGTTACTTGCATCTAAAAGGATCTCAAGTGTTTAACTTGCCTAAAGCCTTATTAAAATGAAGAGATATAATACCTATGTTTTTTTTCTGAACATCCAGTTTAATAATATTAAGAAGGAAGAGAGTTTCTTTGGTATTCCTTGATTGGGAAATTAAATATGGTTACTTGTCTCTGAAGTCACATTTTCCTGGAAAGTGTTCTTGATTCACTTACAGTATGGCTAACAGTTGGAAGCAATTCAGATTCCCCAAGAATTGATTACATACTATCCCTTGCCCTGCATATGCTGAGTACCAAGGTATATGCAAACTGGTTCTGAATAAGATACGGCTTTCTTTGAGGGGTTGAAAATCCTTTGGAAATTAAATGTAATATAAGGAGCTTGAGCTTTGGTATCATATATTCGGTTCATATCTCACCCTGCCTATTATATGTCTGGCACTCTTCATATTCTGTCTCATTTAATCTTCACATCAACTGTTAAGGTCATTATTTATGAATGAGGAAATTAAGTTCAAAGAGGTAACTAACTTTCCTAAAGTGACTTGTCAGACACGATGGCGCTGGGAAATGACTATAGGACTGGGTCCAAAACCAGAGGTATAACCAATGTCTAGGTGGGATCTGAATGTACCATTCATTGGCAAGCACTCCAGACAGCCTATTTATGTCTATTGTAGTTCTCTGTCTTGCAGGTATGCTCTGAAGTTAAAGGTGGTGCTCCACTGATTTTTTAGGAGTGGGGGGGGGTGGGAAATAAAAGTCTTAGTGAGGAAAAAGCTCCAACGGATGGCAATGAATGCAGAAGGCAAGAGCATTGAACAAGATTTTTTGGTTATCCATCCATTCCATGAAGACTTATTATTCCTCATATATGACAGGCGTTGTGCTGAACGGAAAGAAGAATGCATGAGGCTCAGTGTGTTCTCTGAAGGAGCTGTGGCCTTTATGTGACGATGGCTGCTATGTATCGCATGTCTACTAACAGGGAGACATTTTGCCTAAATCATCTGTAATCCTGAAATGGCGCAGAATGCAAGTATTTTTGTTCCCATTCTATGGATGGGGAGTATGGAGGCTTTGAAAGGCCACACCCATATCATACCAAACAAAGTCACGGTTGGAAAGAAAGTCTGAGCCCAACGTTTGTGTTCTGTGCATGGTGTCACTCCGCCACATCTATCTGAAACCTATACTTGATTGAGAGAAGTAGTGTCCAACAAATGTTCTTCTAATTTTCTACTCCAGCCCTTAACTCCCATTCTCCCCAGCACCATGTGCCTGCCACAGTGCTACCAGTGTTCCAAACAAGTGGCTGTGTCTATTTAGACACTCAGTGAATTTGCATAACATATTTTTAGCTCTGCGACAGAGCCATAACCATGCTCATCAAGTGAATGATCTTGAGAAATCTGAGATCTCAGCATCATGCTTCAAGTTCTGTGAGCCATAATAGGCAGCTCTCTTGCCTGTTGTGAAGAACAGGTTATATGATGTAGATTCAACATATGAATTTCCAACACTTACTATATAACATGTGCGAGGCACTCCCACATGTTATTTTATGACTTTCATTTTGTAAATAATGAATTTAAAGCTGCAGTAAATTGCTCAAAGTCATTCACATTCTAAGTGTACATTCAAGATTCAAATCCCAGCTCTTTCTATCTGGCATGGTTTTAAGTGTGTATTCCGATTTTCAATGTATGTTCAAGGGTATGTCCAAGTCTCGAATACTTTCTGCTACACAAGATGTGAATTCTGTTGGGTTTGGTATGGTGAGAACTACTTTTACTTAAAGCATTTACTCTCTTCCTTCCCCCTCATTCCACTTCTATGATGGTTTTTGGAATATTTTACATCTATGCAACCTCTGTTTTTTTTTCCTTGGTGTCTCATAATTACTGGTCCTGGCTCCAAACCCTCATTCTATTCCCAGAGGCCTTCCCTCACCATGCTATGGCCTGTCTCTCAGTTAACTTGTCATGAGAAATATCTCCTTCGTGGCATTTACCAAAGGGAAAAAAAACTCCCAGGCTTCTCTAAATAGCATAAAGTAATGCTTTTCTCATAGTCTTAAAAACGGGTTTTTTTTTCCCATTTTTCTCCTTTTTTTTCTAAGTTGTATGACTTGTCTCATTAGTGGGACCTAGACAGTTTGCCACATGAAAACTATTCAAGTAAACTTTCTTCAAATCTTTAGTATGACTAAGACTGATTTACTCTCCTTCACTGTAGGTGATCTCCTGGGAATACGTTATTTGTTTCAGAAAGGAGAAAATATCAAGTTAAACATCTGAGATTTATTTTTAAAATTAATGTTTCTGATAAAACTCAGTAGAGGTAAGTACCTCATTTGGGTGGAGCCGCAATAATTATGCCTGTCACCTTATGAAGTGCTCTGCAACAAATTCTGTTTTTCTGTCTTTCTTTCATAAACCCATCCCCACTTGAAGGCTTCACTGAGGTGACCCTTGAACTGAAAAATGAGAGTGTGTCGATAGGAAAGGGGCCACTGCGACATTCAGAAACTGTTATGTAGCTCTGGAGTTCTATCAAGGGAAAGCTGGGAGAAAGGAAGACTAAGACCATTGTGGAAAAAATAAGTAAGTGGAAAAGATGTCCTAATCTTTTCAGAAGCTATCCTAAGTCAATGCTTTCAACTAACACCTCTGCGTGCAAAGTAGTGAAAAGCGAGGCATCTGAAAGACCCAAGATCAAATCCCATGTCAGCTACGTAACTGCAAGGAACTTAGTATCTCTGAAGTTAATAATCATTATTACCTCACAGACTGTGGAGTTTAAATGAGATAAAGCAAGAAAAGTACTCAGCACAGTGCCTGTTGACCTTTAGTTCAGTAAATAGTCTAGCTGTTGCTATCATTATTATTATTTATTAGTTATTATTACTTTATTTTCTATATGTAAATCTTCAGTCAAGTCCAAGTGTTGTAACAGGACATTTCCACTTGGGTAGCTAGTCATAACCTCAAGTTTGACTCCTGTACAACAGAAGTGGATTTCTCTGAGATCAATAGGAAAGGACTGATGGGACAACTAATATTGACTTATGTATAGATTTAAATTGTTCGCTGACATCAATCAATTATGCATTTTCAATGCAGGTGCCTTGAGACCATTAGTGTTTAGTCCTCACAGGCATAGGAGGCTAGATTTCCGAAATGCAGAGAAATTCTATGATTCGAAGTGTCAGCATTCACAGAATCATTTTAATGGAGCACAGAATATAAATACAATGTTTTGAGAGGAAGAGAGTTGTAAATTGAACATTTGACTAATTACCCAGATTCTGAAACACAGAACTTTTCAAGAACTTTTAATTTTAGTCTTCAAGTAGAATTTACTAAAATTCTATATAGTGTTTTCATAAACAAGTGGCATTAATATTTGTGGTACTGCCTAAAATCACTCCCCATAAGTAATACAAGGATATACACCCCACCCCAACCCAACCCCACACACCAGAATATCCAAAGTGAGGAAAAGCTAATTATTGGTAGAATCTGAATATTGAGTATAACCTTAAAAGAAATTATTAAACTTTTTAAGGGCTTAATTACTTCAAAAACATTAAAAAATAGTCTAAAAGTTCAATTGCAACACTCTACTCACTACCCATATGATGAGGAAATAGATGTGGGGACTGGTATTTTACTTTTGACTTATACTGGACCCTATGTCCATCCATCTCAAGAAGGCAGACCGTTAATATAAAGGCAGGTGAGTGAGTGTAGGCATAGCTCACACCTAACCCATCACCACTGGACAGAGCTCAAAGCCCATGCAACTCTGGTGAGTCAGAAGTAGTATGGCTCAGGAGTGTTCTCGTGTTTTTGTGTGTGTACATCTCTCTCTGTGTGCACACATGTACGTGTACGTATAATCAAAAGTAAATTTATGCACTCTTATTCACTGTTAACGCCCATGAGTGATCAATACATTAAATCAGATTGATTGCTACTACTGTCATTAGGAACCATTAGTCCACCAAAAAAGTATATTTGTTTGAGTTGCTAAGGTGCTACAGTGTGCAGTAGCTTAACTCTTCTGTTTCTCAAACCCAGTTTCAGGTAATGGGAAGAAGCCACTTCTTGGATAAAGTACCCCATTCAGTATTTCTATGCCTCCATAGTATTTACCATCCTGTATTGTAATTGTTTGCTTGTCTCTACCAACCATTGGGTCATAAGCTCTCGGGGGCAAGCAAGCAGCTGTCTTTGTTGAACATTTTATCTCTTGGTACAGTGTATGCCATGTGCTAGATGCTCAAGAAATAAGTATTTATTGAGAGAAATAAGTATAATTCCAATGTTACATAAGACAATATAATACAACTATCTTTAATTATTATGATCTCCATTAAAATGATCTACTGAGAAAAAGTACAATATGCCGACAACCACTGACAAATGTGCCAGCCCAGGCCATCTGCTGACTTGACATTATATAATTTGAGGATTTACGTTGCGATCTCCGCATGGATGTGTACAACGTGAGCTACAGGGCATATAAGCACCTTCATGGTGGAAGGTGGGCCTGTACTCACTGCCTATACACACACTCAGACACATTTGTGCTGGACAACCTTGGACTTAACATTGAAATGGTTTCACTGTGAAAACTCCCCAAGGTTGTGAAATCTAACTGAAATTCAAGTGCAAAATAAAAGTTACCAGTGGAAAAAATTTTTTTCCCTGCATAAAAAAAAAAGATGATTTCCCCCCACTTCCCCTTTCCCCCAACCCCTCAACGATATGGGACCATAATGATTCAATTTCTCTTGCACCAATCAGCATTGGCCTGTGAGATCCAGACCTGGCACATGGAAATTTCAGCCTTAAGTCAAATATTATTTCAAAGTTAATGACAAAATCTATTTTTGCAGTGGTCTTGTTTAAAATATTTCCCCTTAATACTCTTGAAATGCTGTAATTGAAAGCAGTTATTTGAGATGCCAGTGCATACTTCTTTAATTATGTCCTGGCCCATCTGTTTCCAATGAAAGGGCAGTATCTGTTTGCAGTTACCAATCTTATGAAAAACAGGCTTGTCCCGAAATAGATTGGAACTAAAACCAGAAAGCATTTCTTTCAGAGGCATCCTTTCAAGCCAATTAACTTTAATCATTATAGAAATGTTTATTTCCCATCTTAGTCTCTCTTCACATGTAAATTCCTTCAGGGGAAAAGATCTCTTTTTGTGACTGTTTGAATAGTTCCAATTTGGATTAATCAGAACCTGCTGGCCTGTTTATGTTCCAATTGTGAATGCTGGCAGCTTCCTTGATGCAGGAAGCACACAGCCCACGAGGAGAGGAGACCTAGCAGGGCAGCACACCACACACCTACTGGGCACAGCAAGTTGGCTTAACCTCCCGGGTCCCACGCTGGCTCCTGTGCTGTCTTCTAGGGTGGGAACTGATGAAGCCATTTGATGGGTAGGGGACTAAGATTCCTAAGCCATGTCACTGTGAAACCCATCTCCTCTAAGGAGCCAGACATTCTTTTGGACCGCAAGTTCCCATGTCACTCTCATAAAAGCTATAAAAAGACCTGGTGGCCTTGCAAAATGCAGTATCTGTGATGGTGGCTTACAGCAATATCACACCGCCTATGGAAGAAGAGTTCTAAATTTCCTCTGTTCTTCAGAGAAATTTTCTATCCACAAGTTTTAAAAAATGGTTTTTTGCAAATTTTTAGTTATTAAGTACCTTTACTCCTCCAAAACTGTAAGTTCCTCCAGGGCAGAAATTTTTGGCTGATTTGTACACTGACACATCTCAAAGACCTAGAACAGTACCTGGTACAAATAGACCCACAGCGAATATTTGTTGCACTTACTCATTCTTCTAGACATTGGGGATATGTTAACATAAGACAGAGTCTCTGCTCTTATGGTAGCTTGGAAATGAAAACAAAATGGTCAAAAGACAAGACATATCAACCATAAGCATTATAAGGGTATAAAAACAAGTTTGTCTCTGTGCCTAGACATTGTCTGATGCAAAGTGTCCGGGTCAGAGTTGGTGTTTAATAAACATTTGATTAATTCAGCTCAGCAAGCAGATGTGTCTTGGCCACCACCTAAAAAAGCTACCATTTACTGAGCCTTTAATAAGTTCCATTCACACACATGAGCTTCTCTAATTCTTAAAACAAACAAACAAACACCCCATGGAGTAGATTTTAAGTATCTCTCATGTTTAGATATCAAACTGGAGTGTATGTAAGGAAGATAACTTACTGGGGATAATCAGTTAATGCATGCCAATACGGGATGAGGAATTCAGGTCTTTGTTGAAAGTTGATATTCACACATGCTATCTACTGTCTGTTCTGCACCATTCAAAGTGTCCTTCAGGGCTTGCCTCTAACACACCAAAGCTCAGGGATTTCATGCTCGTGTATTTACAATCTGAAACCACATTATCATCATCTGGGAAACAACAGTTTCATTCCCATTTCTCCCTTGAAGTTCCTGGGTGTTACACCGACTCCTATTACCAACACCATCCTTCAACCCTGGCTTCCTGAAGCTATCTGTATTGAATCTCACAGGTTCTGTCCAAGAAGCAGATATTCTCCTGTTTCCCAAGAATCATGAGGATGAGTCATATATTTTTTCCCTTTGTAATTGGACTGTTATTTTGTCAGGATGGATGGACTTGGCAGACTTGAAATAAAGAAAACAACCCATCTATTCCACGTTCCTTTCTTCTGATGATTTAAATGCAAGGGTAACAAAATCCCTTACACCTT
The DNA here is from genome assembly GCA_004026665.1 of Murina feae. Lineage (NCBI taxonomy): Eukaryota > Metazoa > Chordata > Mammalia > Chiroptera > Vespertilionidae > Murina > Murina feae. The sequence continues at coordinate 5,690 of PVJC01016412.1, read as the reverse complement.
CATAATCAAGTTCCATCCCCAACTTTCCAGAAATCAGACAGGAATACACTTGGGAATGTCAAGCGAGAGACAGTACAGGGTGTTGCAACCATGAGAAACATGGAATGAAATGATGGAAAGTTGGGAAAGAGAACCGAGACACAGTGATTATGCAGTGGCCGAGCATCTTACAAATGAGTGGCTTCTGAAATTATGTGGTCAAGAAGGAAGCTGGTCTCCATGTCCTTGAGCCTGGCATTCAGGGACTATGACTCACATGTTGGGTCTGGAGCAGTCTAGTGAGTGATGAACGAACTACAGGCACTAATTCTGCATTACAGTGTCTATGATTTATTTGTCAACTGTTCATTTATCACTTCATAATATCAGTCACCACTTCTCCGTCTTCATGCACAATGTACTAAGTGCTATCTTAGCAGTAAGAGAGATGGATCCCTACCCAGAGAACATTCCTTTAAATTCATTAAGCGCATAGATGCACCAATGTGAGATAAAGGTAAGAGCACCCTCAAAAAAATAGGAATGTCAGGGTGGGGAAAAGTCAGTATGTTAAAGTAAAAGACACTAATAACAATAACAATGACAAAAATAGTAATGCCATTTATTTAGTTTCTACTATGTGCCAGGCACAGTGCTAGGAGTGCCATAGTGGTTTTATAAGGACACTTTGCAATGAATGTTCTTATCCCTAACTTTATAGATTAAAAAATTGAGGCTCAGAGATGAACATTTTTAAGTGCCAGAACTAGTAAATGAAAGAAGCAAATTTAAATCCAGCTCTTTCTGCCTTCAAAACCTCTGACCTTTCTATATTAATGCAGTATATACTAAGGATATTAGTAGAAAATGTGGTGCAGAGAACTCTGGTCATTGAAGGGTGATTAAGAAAATAGAGAAGTGCCTGGCTAGTGTGGCTCAGTGTTTGAGCATTGACCTATGAACCAGGAAGTCACAGTTCGATTCCCAGTTAGGGCATATGCCTAGGTTGTAGGCTCAATCCCCAGTGTGGTGTGTGCAGGGAGCAGCCAATCAATGATTCTTTCTCATCATTGATGTTTTCTATCTCTCCTTCCATCTCCCTTCCTCTCTGAAAAAAAAAAGTATACACACACACACACATACATACATACATATACACACTTTCTACGAAAAGAAAATAGAGAAGTTAAAAACGTAATATAGAATCCTGGAAATATTCCTGAGCTATAAATTAGATTTAAGTTCTATTTTTTGCTACTTCACTAACTACTTCATACCTTGGGTAAGTTACTATACCTCTCTGAGCTTAAGTTGTATCATCTCTTCTATCAAATTAAAGAGATGAATTTAATGCTATCAAGGATTTCAATAGGGTGTTTTAATGTCCAAATTCCATAATACCCCTAATTCAGAGTTCTCTGTTAAAAAAGAGATTTAAGTAAGGCTAAATAACCAAATGGAAAACCATACACCAATATTTCAGGCAGAGAGCTCCTTTACTAAGTCAAATTAGAGCATCATGGCCTCTGAGGCTACAGAGGGCCTTCCTTTCCCTACTTGCATAAGCAGGGGATGGAGAAGAAGCAGAAGAAAATATTAATTTCTCTCCTCCACAAATGACTTCTAAGGTCATTCCTAGTATTCACAGACCATGACTGATGAAGCCACTGCCCATAAGCATCCAGGGCTAACATTTAATGACTATCATTCAAACTGACGTGTGTAGTGAAATTGGGATTACCTATGGAGAAATGTCTATGAGATTAAAAGCAGACTTAAACAGAACAATAGATATCAGAAGGCAATGACATAATATATTCAGAGTGCTAAGGGAAAATCATCATCAACCTGGAATTTTTTACTCAGCTAAACTATTTAAGAGGGAAAAGAACACACATAGTTTACAATGCATATTTTCTCACTGAAAAAAATTATCAGAGGATAATGTGCTTTGTGGCATTCTCACTACAAGAACCAGGAGTGCTCCTGAGCCTCACATGACAGCTTTCTTCTCTCCTCTGCTCTTGCTGTGCCTCTACCCATAAGGTAGAATATGCAGGACTAAGAGGATGTACCTACCTGGAAACTGCCTCTCCTTCTAGACCCTGGCTCTGGTACCCAGAGTCCCAGAATTTCCTGCCCAAACACCACAGATCGTACAATATGGATCTCTTTCCCCAATCAGTTGTCCTAAGAGTGTGAAATACCACTGATGGTCATACCCCTAGACACAAGAGGTGACCAGGAAGTACCTATTTATAAGGATTCTGAATATGGCTTGGATGTATGGGAAGGGGGCACTATACACATGTATCTAAGGCCTTTAAATGTGTGACCTGAAGCTAGAGTGAAACAGGATGGTGCAAGCTGAAGAGTAAAGGCGAGGGGCCCACCCTTCCCAGCCATGAGCTTCTGGCTTGGAAGTCCAAGAAATCTAAATTTGAACCTGGTCTTCTAGCTTGTTAAGAAAATATATTTGTCAAGAAGGAGGCTAGAACATCATTTATTTAATAATGTGTAGGCATTCTTTACAACTGTTAAATACTGAGGCATAGGTAAGTAGGCTTCCTTTTACTAGTATGTTCTTTCTCTAAGTCCTGCAAATATTAGAGGAAGCTGAGAAGAAAAGGGAGACTGTGGGAAAGGAATAGAATATAAGAAACAATGCAAATTAATAAACCATGCCAATAAATCAATAAATCGGTGACCATAAGAAAACTAATGACTAATTTTTGTAGGTTAAAAGAAGGCCAAAAATTAAATCAATAATTTTATATCAGCCCAGCTAGTGTGGCTCAGTAGTTGAGCACTGACCTATGATCCAGGAGGTCATGGTTCAATTCCCAGTCAGGGCACATGCCCAAGTTGCAAGCTCGATCCCCAGTAGGGTTGTGCAGGAAGCAGCTGATAAATGATTCTCTCACATCATTGATGTTTCTATTTTTCTCTCCCTCTCTCTTCCTCTCTAAAATCAATTTTAAAATACTTAAATTAAAAAATAATTCTATATCATATGAACAAAGATTATTATTGCAACATAGCATATAATATTGAAATATTAGAACAACCTAAATGTCCATCAGCAGGCTGTTATATAAATTATGGTATAATTGTTTATGCAATGCATTCTTGAATACATGTTGATGCAAATATATATCTATTGACCATAGAGAGGAAAAAGAAGGTTAGCATCCTATAATTCAAGAGGAGGATGCAAGTAATGATTAACTCTATATTCCATTAATAGTCTTAGAGTTAATTATACATGATAAAACAATAGAAAGTTTAGAGTAAGTACTAAAGGGATAGAACTACTACTTAGTTTCTGAACTTAAAGAAGAAAAGGGAAACACATTAAACTCTATTAATCCAACAGAGAAAAAGGTAAAGGAAAAATGGAACAAAGAAAGAGAGATACAGAAAAACTCAAAATAAGACTGGAGGAATAAGTCTGTATCTTAATCCACATTTTAATAATTAAAATAAATGTGAATGAAATGAAAGCAACTATTAAAAGACAGAAATTAGAGAACCAAGGTGGCAGAATAGATAAACATCTGAAATTGCTGCCTCGCACAACCACTTCAAAACTACAATGAAGAGAAAGGGCGGACACCACCCAGAACCACAGGAAGACTGGCTGAGTGGAAATTCTACAACTAGAAGGAAAGAGAAAAGCACACTGAGACTCAGAGGAGGTGCGGAAGTAAAGTGCAGAGGTACGGAAGCCTGCACACAGAGAGGGCTGGCAACTGAGGACAAGGTTGTCTTTTTTAATCTGGAGGGAGTCACAAGCTCCCGGCTCTGAACTCCAATTCCAGGAGACTTTCTGGGTATCCAGGCTCATATGGGGAGAAGCTGGACTGTTTGGCAGTGGGAGGAACTCCACAGTGGCTTTCTCAGCAGTGCTTGCAGTGATTACCTCAGGACACTGAGACTCAGGGCCTCTTAGGGCTGGGCTGAAGATCAGCCATAGCTGTTTGCCCTGCCCTGTTGATTCCCTGAGACCTGCAGCTGTGTGCAGAGGTTTTTGCATTCAAAAGGCTGGGTAGCCTCAGACAGAGCCTATATTAGCACCTCCTTAGAGATCCAAGAGCCAGTGTACCCAGTAGTCAGAGTGGGACCATCCAGATTACAACTCCTCAAATCCATAAGGGACACACTCAGGGGGCAAACTCAGTGAGCACCAAAGTCCCACTGAAGCAAGTCTTGCCCCATAAGGGTGTCTCTAGCACAGAAGTTCTCCCACTGTAGACACAGATGATTTTCACAGCCAAGTGACCTGGAGGTCAGTTCCTCCCAGTGATACCAACAATAACCAAGTCTTAGCTACAACAAGACTATGCATAAAGCTGACAAAGCAGTGCACCAAGAGTGTCCATCTCAGGTAACTGGGGAGGCTGAGCCACTCGGCCCTATAGGACACCTAGCACAGAAAACCACTCTATCAAAGCAGGGAAGCATCCAAAATGCAGAGACAAAGAAAGAGGCCACAAATGACAGAAATGGAGGAAAGCAAACTACTGGATATAGAGTTCAAAACCACGGTTATAAGGTTTTTCAAGAATTTTCTAGAAACTGCCGATAAATTTAGTGAGACCCTCAAGGATATAAAAAAGGACCTGCTAGAAATTAAGCATACACTGACTAAAATAAAGAATAATATACAAAGATCCAACAGCAGACTAGAGGATCACAAGAATCAAGTCAAAGATTTGAAATATGAAGAAGCAAAATACACCCAACAGGAAAAAAAGAATCCAAAAATATGAAGATAGTGTAAGAAGCCTCTGGGACAACTTCAAGCATACCAACATCAGAATTATAGGGGTGCCAGAAGAAGGGAGAGAGCAAGATATTGAAAACATATTTGAAAAAATAATGACAGAAAACTTCCCCTACCTGGTGAAAGAAATAGATTTATAAATCTAGGAAGCGCGAGAATTCCAAACAAAAGGAATCCAAGGAGGACCACACCAAGACACATCATAATTAAAATGCCAAGAGCAAAAGACAAGGAGAGAATCTTAAAAGCTGCAAGAGAAAAGCAGTTACCTACAAGGGAGCACTCATATGACTATCAGCTGATTTCTTTTTTTTTTTTTTTATTTCATTGCTTAAAGTATTACAACAAGTGATAGATAAGTATTACAACAGATGATAGATAGATCTCCATTTTTTCCCCTTGCCCTTCCCCCCCCTCCTCCCTAACCCCCAGTTTCCCGTGTCCACTGATTATGCTCCTATGCATGCATGCAGCTGATTTCTCAACAGAAACTTTGCAGGCCAGAAGGGAGTGGTAAGAAATATTCAAAGTGATGAATAGCAAGAACCTACAACCAAGATTACTTTACCCAGCAAAGCTATCATTCAGAATTGAAGGTCAGATAAAAAGCTTCACAGACAAGGAAAAGCTAAAAGAGTTCATCACCACCCAACCAGTATTATATGAAATGCTGAAAGGTATCCTTTGAGAAGAGGAAGAAGAATAAAAAGTAAAGATAGAAATTAAGAACAACAAATACATATCTATCAACAAGTGAATTTAAAAATCAAATGAATAAAAAATCTGATGAACAGAATAAACTGGTGAATAGAATAGAATCAGGGCCATAGAAAGGGAGGGGACTGACAATTCTCAGGGGGGAAAGAGGTGTTGGGGTGCGGGAAGAGACTGGACAAAAATCGTACCACCTATGGATGAGGACAGT
>PVJC01016411.1:11025-33854 GCA_004026665.1 Murina feae | reverse complement strand
AGGAGGACTGCTCCGAGCCTCAGATGCAGCTGGGGGCAGGTCCCCAGTGGCCACACACACACACACACACACACACAAAAGGCGCCTGGCAGACTGGGGCCATCATAGGACATCCACTGAGGGGTCCCAGACTGTGAGAGGGCACAGGCTGGGCTGAGGGACTCCCTCCACCCCGAGTGCACAAATTTTTGTGCACCGGCCCCTAGTAAAGGTATAATATGCAAATTGACTCTAAGGGCAAAACGACCAGTCGCTATGATGTGCACTGACCACCAGGGGGCAGACGCTCAATGCAGGAGCTCCCCTCTGGTGGTCAGTGTGCTTCCACAGGGAGAGCACTGCTCATTCAGAAACCAGCTCATGGTTGGCCAGCACAGCAGTGGTGCAGCACTAAGGATGTCCAACTAAGGACTTAGGCCCGCTTCCCCTGGGGGGAGCAGGCCTAAGTCCTTAGTTGGACATTGTCTGAGGGCTCCCAGGCTGCCAGAGGAATGTCTGTCAGCTTAGGCCCAATCCCCTCAGGGACAGGGCCTAAGCCATCAGTCATAGACATCCCCTGAGGGGTCCCAAACTGCAAGAGGGCACAGGCCAGGCTGAGAGGCCCTCCCAGGTTGCACGAATTTTCAGGAACCAGGCCTGTAGTACATAACATCCTTTGGGAGGCACTGCTTCTAATAATTTTCTATCTAAATAACTTTTCTAGTCCTCTTCTAGAAATCCAGAAGTTGAAACATGCCCATCTGAGACTACAAATACCAGCCTCACTTGACAATGGACATGGTCGAATGACTAAGTTAAAGCCAATGAGATACAAGCAAAAGTGCCATGCCATCCAGAAAACCATGAAAGGTAGATGAAGCAGATACTTTTTGCTTCTCTTCTCACCTGCAGGAATTTGATGTGCTAACTAGAACTACCAACTTGGCCCATGAGGAGAGCAGAACAGCAAGATAAACAGAATCTGAGACTTTACCAATGTGGAGCAACCATTGCAACCCTGGATTGCTACCTTCCCACTTCCTTCATATGGAAGAGAAATAAATCATCTATGGACAGATCACTCTTATCTGAGGTTTACTGTGTTATATGTTTCTGAACCAAATCCTAATTGATATAAATCCCAATAAAAAACCCAAGCAGGGGAAAAAGGCAATGGTACTAGTAAGGTTTATCTTAATTAATTCTAAAATATTCTTTCCATATATTATTTTATATGAGAAAAACTCCTTATGTAATGCAATTGCCCACTGAGCAATGAACACCAGAGTTGAAGTGTCTGAGGTAGACTGAAAATAGTTATTTTGGCAGACTGAAATCTATCATTCCACAGTATTGAAAGGGGGATGAAAAAGCCCCAACTCTACAAATACCACTTTAACATATTTTATAATAAAGGTATACTAAGTAATGAGTACAGAACAACAAAATCCCATTGCATTGTGGGCAAATGGGCCCCAGGCTAGGCTTACTCAGCCTAAGTGAATTATTTCTATCCACATTGTTACTGACCTACTAGTGTAATTCAAACTTCAGCAAAATTACTTGCCATTACAGGACTCTCTTAGGGGAGGGGCTATTAGTAATATTGACACTACAAATGTTAAATCCACGAATGCTAGGCACATTCCATGAATGTGTCAATCTCCCTAAGTCTCCAATAAAGTGTTTATTCTCATTTTACAAATGAGGAAATTAAGCTGAAAGAAGTTAAGCATCTTCCCTGACTTCAAATCTAGTAAGACATAGAGGCAATATTTGAACGAGTATCTTCATCTAAAGTCTATTTTCTTCCAAGTCACACCCATTATTTCTGCCTCCTTTATAGCCTCACTTTTTCCCCCCAATAAGAGATGTTTTTCCCTGTCTGTTAGGTCATATATAGCTTCAATGTATTTATTTCCTTTGTTATTTAAGCCCCATTAGAATAAAAATCTGCTTTAGGAAAAGAACTTGATTTTGGCTCATAGTTCTAATCCCATCTAATCTAATAAAAGAGTGATATGCAAATTAATCCTCACTCCATTACACCCACAAGCCACACCACAAGCCACGCCTGCCAACCAATCAGGAGTAAATATGCAAATTAACTCAACTAAGATGGCGGCAGCCAGGGAGCTGGAGTTGCCCTGGGCAATGGAGGAAGCCAAGACCCCGCAGGCCCTGAGCTCTACTCAAGGCTACAAAGTTTCAATTATAGAAGTTAAATAAACCCCAGATACCTGCTTCCAGCCAGGCACCCCAGTAGGGATCCGAACCCTGAAGGGGCTGTGAGCAGCCTGAAAACAGCCCTTAGACCCCCACCTAGGCTGGCCACACTCCCATGGGGTGAAGATCCCCACTGGGGGGGCTTGGCCAGCCTACAAACAGCCATCAGCCCCTCACCCAGGCTGACCAGGCATGCCAGCAGGTGGACGTCCCCTGAGGGGTCCCAGACTGTGAGAGGGCACAGGCCAGGCTGAGGGACCGCCCCCCCAAGTGCACAAATTTTTGTGCACTGGGCCTCTAGTACTAAAATAATGTCTAGCGCACAGAATGTGATACACATGCACACCCATATTTTTTAAGAATGAACAAAGGAACAAACAAATGTCAGGTGGTTGTGATGGGATTATTCCTTACCAGGATGATCAAATCTACTCTCATAATCACCTGCCCCCACAAAAGAAAAGTTGGTTCATTATGAAATCATAAAAATATAAGATTACCTAAAGCTATCACAATGGATAGGATAGCAGAAGAGCAAGACATTGGAAACCTATTTGAAAAAATAATCACAGAAAACTTCCATAACTTGGTGAAGAACAGAGAGTCCCAAACAAAATGACCCCAAAGAGGCCCACATCAAGACACATTAGGATTCAAATGCAAAAGGTTCAAGACAGAAAGAGAATCTTAAAAGAGAAAAGTAGTTAGTTACCTACAATGGAACTCTCATAAGACTGTCAACTGATTTCTCAACAGAAACTATGCAGGCCAAAAGGGAATGGTAACAAATATTCAATGTGATGAAAAGCAAGGACCTACAACCACAATTACTCTACTCAGCAAAGCTATCACTTAGAATCAAAGGACAAATAAAGAGCTTCCCACAAAAAGAAAAAGTTAAAAGAGTTCACTATCACCAGTATTACATGAAATGTTAAAGGGTCTTTTTTTTAAAGAAGAAAAAGATAAAAAAAAATTATAAACAATAAAATGGCAATAAATATATATCTATAACAAATTAATCTTAAAAAAAGAAATGAAGATGCAGAACAGAAACATATCCATAGATACAGAGAACATACTGATGGTTGTCAGATGGAAGAGGTATTGAGGGTATAGATGAAAAAGGTGAAGGGATTAAGAAGTACAAATTGGTTGTTACAGAATAGTCACGGGATTATAAAGTATAGCATAGGGAATATAGTCAATAATCTACTGTAATAAAAGAGTAATATGCAAATTAACCATCACTCCAAGACACCTAAGCCACGCCCACCAGCCAAGCCACTCCCCAAGCCAATCAGAGTGGCTTTATGCAAATTAACCCAGCCAAGATGGAGGCCGACAGCCACGGAGCTAAAGGAAATAGGAAGCTTCCGTTGCAACTGCCTGCCTAGGCTGGCTGGGCCTCTGCTCAAGGCAACAATATTTCAATTATAGAAGCCACAGAGCTGAAGCAAACAGGAGGCTTCGTTACCTGCCTAGGCCTCCACTCAAGGCAACAAAGTTTCAATTATAGAAGATAAATAAACCCCAGAAACCTGCTTGCAGCCAGCCTCGCTAGGACCTTGGGTCAATGGGAGCTGTGGGCAGCCTGAAAATGGCCCTCAGCCCCTCACCCAGGCTGGCCAGGCATGCCAGCAGGTGAACATCCCCCAAGGGATCCCAGATTGCAAGAGGGCACATGCTGGGCTAAGGGACCGCCCCCCCCCGAGGGCACAAATTTTTGTGCACTGGGCCCCTAGTATTCTAATAACTGTGCATAGTGTCAGGTGGGTATGATATTTATCAGGATGATCACTTAGTAAATTATGTAATATCTAATAATTTGGGTATACACCTGAAACTAATAATGTATGTCAACTGTAATTGAAAAAATAAAAAATGAGCCCTAGCCAGTTTGGCTCAGTGGATAGAGCACTGGCCTGAGGACCAAAGGGTCCCAGGTTTGATTAAGGTCAAGGGCATGTACCTTGGTTACAGGCTCCTCCCCTGTCCTGGCTCTAGTCTGGGCTTGTGCAGGAGGTAACCAATGGATATGTTTCTATCACATAAATGTTTCTCTCTGTCTTTCCCTCTCTCTTCCACTCTCCCTAAAAATCAATGGAAAAATATCCTCAGGTGAGGATAAACAAAAAATAAAGTAAGAAAAAATGATTTTAAAACAAAACAAAAAGAAAGCCTCTCTAAGATATCTTTACCTATTTTATTAATTAGTAAGATTGCATATGACTATTGGGGCAGCAGAGTGAGTGATAAAGAACATAGGTCTTGGTATAAGACTACTTCTGTCTGTATCCAGCATCCCCCACACTTTGTAGGGTCTTCAGGTAGGTCACTTAACCTCAGTGCTTCAAGTTCTTCATCTAATCAATGAGAACAATAATAATATATTTAACAGGGCAAATGTAGTAAATGAGGTAATACAAAAAAAAGTGCTTAACACATATTAAATACTATATAACGGCTAGCTACTACTTTAGAAACACATGGTGATTTCATTTCAGCCACTGCAGAAGCTAGAGACAAAAATGAATTTTAAGATAGATGCAGATAAGCAAAGAACAAGAGACTGCTCAGAGCCGTGTTGTCCAACATAGTAGCCATAAACCAAAAGGGCTACTGAGCATTTGAAATGTGGTTGGTCTGGGTTCACGTGGGCTCTAAGTCTGAAGCACATACCAGCTTTCAAATACTCTGTGCAACAAAAAGAAGTATATGAAACATCTCACTAATACTTGCCTATTGGCTATGTGTTAAAAAAAAAAGTTTTGGCTATTTGGGGTAAAATAAATTATTAAAACAACTTTCATCTATTTGTTCTTTCATGTTTTAATATGGTTAGTAGAAGGTTTTAAATATCTATGGCTCACATTATATTTCAATTGAATAGCACTGTTATAGAGAAATGTACATGACAGCCAAGTCTCCCTTGAAGATAAAAATGATCAGGGCCTTCCTCACCTGAAAAACAGGTGTGTCCTGACAGCAGCCGGCTCCACATTATATAAACATGTGGCAAGTCCTATGTATGATATGACTAACTTAAGAGAAACTGAACAAGCAGCAAAATGCAATACCTAAGTACTTACCTAGTGTCTTTTCATTGTTAGAGTAAAGTAGGTGTTACTAATCCCATATTTTGGAATAGAAAACAGACTGAGAAGTTAAGCTACAAAATCAGTTAGGTCATAGAACCAGGAACTTAACTTAGTCTCCTGAACCCACGCCCAAGGTTTCTACCCTGTCACTGCATGACCCCTTACCCCACTGGCATGTTCTTATTTGCTCAGACTTAGCTTAGTCCTGCAAAAGACAATCAAGTTAGCTCATTTTTTTGTGGGAAACGAGTAAACTCATCATATCGCTTCTTATACCAAAGCGCGGGAGATGAGTTAACTCGTTTTGTTCCGCTAAGCGGTAGGGCGCAGGAAACTTGTAAACAAGGGCGCCAACACATATTTTGCAAAGTAAATAAATAGAGACCTCTTTGTAAATTAAAACACTTAAAGTTTCATAGAAAAATATCAAATAGATCGAAAGATATGAATATTTTACGGAAAGTCTAATTTTGGCTTTTTTTTTTTACCAAAAAAGCCCCGCGTTACGACGCGATTTGGCGGGAAAATGCCCGATTACAAAGTGTTAAGTGCTGAGGAGTTAGTTATTCAATAGGTCGGTTTCATGTTCCTGAACTCGGTGATAGGTAGGTAAGAGAAAAAAACCGGCATGTCTTTTTGGTCATTATACTCCAAATATTTGCTTGAGGACCCTCTTATTCATTGACTAGAGGCCCAGTGCACAAAAATTTGTGCACTTAGGCCTGACCCCAGGGCATCAGGCCTAAGCCAGCAGTCAGCCATTGCTCTGGCAGCCAGGAGCCCTTGAGGGATGACCACTTGCCAGCAGGGAGCAGGCCTAAGCTGCAGTCGGACATCTTTAGCACTGCTGAGGAGCTGGGAGAGGCTCCTGTCACCACCGTTGAGCTGGCAGCCTGGCTTGTGGCTGAGCAGAGCTCCCCCTGTGGGAATGCACAGACCACCAAGGGGCAGCTCCTGCACTGAGCACCTGCCCCCTGGTGGTCAGTGTGTGTCACAGTGACCAGTCATTCCCAGTGGTTCTGCTGTTAGGGTCAATTTGCATATTTCCCTTTTATTATATAGGATAGCATCTCTGAGAGTGAAATGGATCCAAGATAATAACCTTAATGGTCCCCATTAATAATATAAGCTAATCAAAAGCAAAGGCAAACCAATTGTGACGGTTAATTTTGTGTAACAACTTGATGCCTGTGTAACAAGGGATGTCCAGGTAGCTGGTAAAACACTATATTAGGGTGTGTCTGTGAAGGTGTTTCTAGAAGACATTAGCATTTGATTCCATAGTCTGAGTAAAGAGATCTGCCCTCATCTATGAGAGTGAATATCACCCAACCATTGGGAGGTCTGAATAGAACAAAAAATTCTATGGAAGGGTGAATTCTCTTTCTTCCCTTCCCCTGTCTTAGAGTTGGGAGGTCTGTCTTCTCCTGCACTTGGACATCAGAGCTCCTGGCTCTTGGGCCTTCAGACTCGGACCAAATTATACCATTAGCTGTCCTGGTTCTCCACTTTGCAGAGGGCAGACTGTGCACTTTGTCAACATCCGTAACTGCCTGAGCCAATTCCTATAATAAATCTTTTATATTTATCTATGTATCCTATTGGGTCTGTTTCTCTAGAGAACCCTGACTAAAACACAAGTCATCATAAACACCAGCCTTAGCAATGAAGCAATTCGGAGATGAACATGGGGGTAGAGGGGTTTTTTGTGTTTTTTTTTTTAAGTATCTTAGTAGCCATTCTGAGAAGTTCTTACTATAATCACAAGTCATTCCCTCCCCCTAAGGCCTGAGAATATCAATAAAGCTTCCCAAATGAGTAGACCTGAAGTCTTACCATGGAGAAAAAAGCAGGAATTTGAAGCCATCTAGCACATGCCCTGCCTTGTTGTGGTCCTGTGAAATCAGAAGATTCTGTCACAAGCCATCAAACTTTCTAGTCGGTGCGTTTTTATAAATACTTCTAGTGACTATATCAATGTACATCATAAGGAATCTGTCTTTGAAACATTCTGATTTCTTCTTGACCACTTTTAGTAAGTATATAGTTTAATACCTAGCAATAACAGCTCATACTAATTGAGCACTTACTACACAAGCACATTTCTAAACTCTCCATAAAGATGATTTTACTCTCCCTAAGAGGTGGAGCTCTTGATCCAAATAGGAGAAATCCAAGGCACAAAGAAGCTAAGAAAAAAGTCCCGTTCACCTGATTTGGGGGCAAAGCTAGGTACATCTGACTGGCAGGCTCTTAGCCACTTGGGTACCTTTGGGATTTCTTCTTGAAGTCCTCAAGTCACATCCTCCAGACCCAGGTCAAGACACAAGACCACCTGAGCCTAGCAAAGCCAACCACATGGTCTGATCAGGCTGAAGAGGTGAGAGAGCTCCCCTTCTTCCATTTATCTCCAAAACATCTTCCTATCATGCTTGTCCAATGGCTTGCAAGAGGCAGACTGTGCAACTTTTAAGAATAGGCACATACTACTACTGATCTCCACCTGGAATATCCTTTCATCCTTTAGAACATAACTCAGATAAAACCTCCTATTAACCTTCCTTCTGCCCCCCCCCAAAAAAATAAAGCCATCTCGTCCTCTCTGTGTGGCTTTTGTACCTCATACATACGTCTATCATTTGCTTAACATGGCTGCCCCTCACTAGGGTACAGATTCCTTAAACAGTGATGCCAGTTATCTGTATGTGCCCCTATGCCACCAAGTTCAATGTCTGCTGATAAGTATTCACAGTGGAAGAAAATCCAGAGTGAAAGAGGGTATTCACCATTTATAACTGCTTGTCTGGGATGTGTCCTGTCATAACCACTGACAAAAGACTCTAGCAGTGATGTAACTTGGGCGAGGAGTAAGGAACAGTCTAAGAAAAGAATTCCAAGGCAGCTGGTGTGTTGTCCAAATAACAAGTTCACGGCCAGGCCCGAGTAACAGCAAAGGATTTTTATTGCGCTGCAGTGTAAGTAGTTCTGTTTGCAGATGATATTGTTCTCAGGCAGGAAGAACGTGGTGCCTCAATACCATCTGGTATTTCGTGGCAAAGTTCCGTATGCGGAAGCCACATTTGCAGGAAACAGAGATTTCATGTTCATTACCAAGAAATCAGACAGACTCTGCAGCAGACTACTGCATGCTGGCCTAAGAGCTTAAACATGCTGGCCAGCTCTAAGCCACACACTAGCCTTTTCCACCGGGTAATAAGTGATTTGCGACAGCTGTTTTTGAAAGAAGCAACTATCATATAAACTTGGTTTCCCCAGAAATGTTTGAAGTTCCTACTTTCTTTCTAAAGTAGCTATCATCATGAATTAGACATGGATATCTATAAAGGCTGGAGAAGAGGAAGTAAGGGACTTTCTCATCTTTGTTGAGCCATCCTCTGAAGTGGCAGAATCTAACAAGATAAGGATTTACGGTCCACCTCACTCCTTTAATTTTGTTAAGGTGCAATTGGCAGAAACTCCAACTCAAATGGCCTATGAAACAATAGAGGGGCTTATTATCACATATCTGAAGAAGTCCACAGGTAAGAGGGTTACAGTCATTCAATTCAGCCGCTCAACGAAGGTATACAGGACCCAAGCCTTTCCCACCTTTCTACAGCCTCCATGTGTTGGCTTGTCCTCAGGTTTACTGCCTCCAAAGAAATCAATATGAACTCTATGCAAAGCATCCTCACACAATAAAGACTGAAGAAGAAAGTATTTTTACTCTGAAAAGGGGGTTGAGTGAGGAGAAAACTTTCCTAGAAACAACACACCCTCCAGCAGATTTCTCCTCCCACAGGTCACTGGCCAGCAATGACCCATGTGCCCTTCCTCAAGAAACCACTGAGGAAAGGGAAAGGGACCATCATGACTGACCAATCAACAGTCACCCTGGGGACTTAAGGAATCCAGCCGCTCCTGCGTAATAATGGGCCCCAATATCTGAATAAAACCAAGAGCCTATTAAGGAAGCTGGAGAAAGACTAGTGTGTAGGCAACTAGCACTGCTGTTTTGTCCCAACCTTGACTTTCCCAATAATGAGGCCTGAACTAAAAACCTTCATAGAAAAGATCAAAATTATTAATGTCTTCTAATGCCTTAACACCATTTCCCTAATAACAAAGTTCTAGTCTATATCTAAAATAGAAATCTTAGCTGCAACAATTTTTAAACAAATTATTTCAAATAAGTTATATTGTGTTCATTATTGCACATACATCCATGTACTTAGAGGCAAAACTATGCAAGGTTCACATCACTCCCTTAACAATGAGAATTATTTCATATTTCCTTCTTTAACCTTACAAAATTTAGCCAGCAAAAATGCTATGCTACCTCTAAGACATCATGGTAAGCTTATTTACATTAGAAAATTCAAGGATTTGGGAAGATTAAGTGGATAAAAGACCTCTGTAAGATTAACATTAAAATAAATGGACATCTAGACCAAGATGGTATAAATATTTGCTTTCGATTTTTGGATTCTAAAAGCAATTCTTAAGTCATAGACAGAATATTGCTGATAAGTAAAAAGCAAATGTTTAGTACATTTGCTTAGCAAGTGAGGTCACAAAAGAGGAATATATAACAATTTTTCCATTATGAGGGAAAAGCAAATGGGAAGTTAGCTTTCAGGAAATTAAAAAGTTAGCTTTCAAACAATTAGCAAAAAAACAACGAACAGAAATGTATTTTAAAATAAAGCATGTTCCTAGGGTTAGTCTGGTTGAACGCTACACTGCTGAGACTATAAACAGTATGCCATCACCCCCTGTGGCACCACTGGGCTTCCAGGTAGGGCTGCCAAATTAAATATAAGATCATTAAATTTGAATTTCTGATAAGCAAGAGGTAATTTTTAGTATAAAATGTTATTATCTCTATCTCAATTTTTAATATGTCTAATGAAATATTTGGGACATACTTATACCAAAACATATCCATTATTTACCAAAAATTAACATGCAACTGAGCATCCTGTATTTTACTTGTATTTTATCTTGTAGCCCACACTCTTAGTCTTTGATAATATCTTCCTTTTGTTCTTTGGACTGTCTTGTGTTTTTCTGCTTAGTTATGGTGCCTTTTAGGGTTTGATAGTGTCTCATGGTTCCAGTCACCTCCACCTGAAGCTCTACGGTTCGGTCTGAAAAGGAAGCGCAAAGGAAATTTCCACAGCAGATTTCAACCTGCTGTGCTAAAACCAAGCAGACGAGGTGCCACTAAGAGGCTAGTGTGATCATTTTTAGCAAAATTATAAAGCAGCAAGTTCCCCAAACCTGGCTAATCACAATCTTCAAAAGCTTTTTTAAAAATATCCATACTGAAAACCTACTCACCACTACTTCAGAACTCTGAATAGAGTGACCTAGACAGCCACTTGGTTTTAAAATTCCTGAGAATCAGATATTCAGCTAGGTTAGGGATTTGCTAAACCCAGTATTTATCAGTTAGGAAATCTACCCAACTAAACCAAAGAAAGGGAGGCATCAGTGAATGGATTTGGATCTATTTACACAGTATAATACTTAGCTGTCACTCCAAAACCTGGATTTTTACCAGCCTAAAACGAAAAGATACACATAATACACAGGATATGATTGAAACCATTTCAAAAATTAGGCTTTTACTCATGACAAATAACTATGAGCAGCTTTATCCTCTGGCTAGCAGTCATATTTTAAACTATAGGCACTTCTTAAGTCTCACGTCTTAGAAAACAACTTAAAATGCTTACATATAAAACCAATTTCTCATTAGAAATAATGATAAAGGCCATCATTTCCGAGGTCTGGGAAAATGAAATAATCAACTGCCTGTTCACTGAGGGGAAGACTGAGCCAGGTGTGGCAGAAATCACAAGCACATTCCTCTCACCTGTGTCCAGGACCATCCGCCCTCACATACAACCCAACCGTAACCTGCCTGAATCATAGGAGGTGGTGACTTTACATCAAACCTACAAGAAAAGCTTTAAAGGAAACCATACATTTTACTGGCCATATCCTAAAAAAAAGTAATTCAAATAAACATGGAAAGGCTCTGGCCACACCCACAGAAAAAAAGAAACCTCCATCTACAACATAAGCCACAGGGATGGAGGGAGAGTCATTGATTACACGGTGCCACTCAGTGACCAGATGTCCCTAAACACATCACCGCATAAAGCACTGGTCTAATAGGAAAACCTACACTATACTAAATGTATACAACATAAAGCTGCTCAACAGTGTAATTCTGTGTGATCAGGCATATGCACTTTGGACCTAAAACCCTGTATATTGGTAGAAGGGGGTCTCTGCCTCTACTCCATCTGCTGGCCACCTACTGAGAGACAAAGACTCAAGCCAACTGGCAGAGTCCTTATTACTCTTCCTTAATATTTAGAAGGATTATGAGTTGCATTTTATAGGAGAAAACTCAAATTCACAAAACAGATATCCAAAGAACTCAAAAGGGATTTAAGTTACTTAAAACTGAAATATAATCTGGGTTGTGAAGAGATGGAACAGAACACATATTTTGTGCTGAAATCTTTTTCCCTACTAGAAGACATTATTCTAGTATTTTCTTTTTAGGTCGTTTCTTTCACAAAAAAAAATATTAACAAACCCCATTTAGCCTATAAAATACCTGTTTGCATTATTAAATTACAGAACCACCCAGAATTATTTTTGCAGCAAAGAATAGCACCTTCTATATACTTTCTGAAAGTCCTGAGAATTACAAATTTCTGAAATGTACCTGAATATCACTGTGAAAATTGAATATAAGGTGAGCTGGGTAAAAAAATTATATCAATATAGAGATTAAAGTAATGGATTAACAATTAGAAATATAATTAAGCACCCAAATCATTAATATATTGCAAAGAATTATATTAAGTAGCTAAAATGAAAAATTATTGGGTAAATTTTACACAATTCAAAAGCTTCTCTGTGATAGTTTTATGATTTGCTCCATTTTCCTGAGTACCAGTCACATGTTGTACCTTTGCCTACCAAAATGTCTGGCACTCTAACAGTGCCTTTGGGGCATAGCATTGTTTCTAGGACCCCTTCCTGGTTAAAGTTCCTATAATAGTTTAATATGCAAACCCATCAGTCCTCTAAAATGCTTAGCAGCTTACAATTAGGTCACTAAGCTTACAGCCTGCTCCTAAAAGAGCAGGACACATCAAATAAGAATTTTCCCCAATGACCTGGCCAGGTGGCTCTGTTGGTTGGAGAGTCCTGGACAACAAAAGGTTTGGGTTCAATCACGATGCATACAGGAGGCAACTGATCACACATCACTGTTTATCCCTCTCCCTCCCTCTCTTCCTCCTCCATCCTCTTTCTCTAAAAACAAAGAAAAACAAAAAACTCAATAAAAACATAACCTCTGTGGAGGATTAAAAATAAAATTTTCCCTATTGGCTAGGAATTTATTGAGGCAAAAATTACAGTTAGACCTTAATACTTTCCTAATAGAGAAGCATCAAATCTATTATTAGCAGCAAATGGACCCCTTAAAAGTTAAGCTTGTTTCCCTTTATTCTATTAATAACTTCCTTATGGTTTTTAGATCTTGGATTATAACTTTAGTCCATTATGCACATGTATTACCATCCATGCCCATGATATTAGAAATTCCTTTTGGCTGAAAACTTCCAGGTCTCATTCATTTTTAATTTGCCTGAAGGTTCTCCAATAAACAAATTTCTCACTCCTTCTGGAGTTATGTACCTAACCTCAGCACAAGAAATAACGAATCAAGCCGCAAATAAAGCAAACTTTTTAGAGGATGGAGTAAAATAAAAAAAAATCTTTGTCATCATTCACATTAAGACTCTTACTAGTGTGCAAACATTTTCATACGCATTCTAATGACCACAGAGGTGAAGCAGAGCAAATGCAATCGTGCATCTTATTTTGAAAGCCTCTTCTACTGATGACAAGCACAATGACTGTGTAAAATATTTTTGTGATGTACCCTAAATACTGAAATTTAGAGCCTGATTTAGGTATAGACAACATAAATGTTAGTACCTATGCCTCTTAAAAGATTTCCTACTCAAAGTATAATACATTGTTGCCAGTTTTTACACAGGCACATCCTATCAAGTCATCTCTATAATGCTAAAAGGGTCTATGAAATCAGACACAAAGGGAAATGGGGCAAAGACTTCTTAAATTGAAAGGAAGATGTGACTTGCATGCGTTTGCTGACCTTTCCCTAAGCAGTCTTCAGAGCTGATGCTAAACCACCTTTCAAAATTAGAAAGAATTGAGTTTATTCAATTAATCTTTTTGCTACCATGAAAGCTGCAAACCATTAATGTTTTTAACCCAATGTTATCAACAGAGTTTGGGAGGAGGGGTCTTAGAATTGCCAGGAAAAAAATAATCACTAAGGTTAATACATTTAATGAGTGCATTTGTTTACAAGGGAAAACTTTCCTTAGCAGAGACTGAAAACAGTATCTAAGGACTTTCTCACTTGGGGGGCGGGGCGACTAGAAGACTTTAAAGGAAAAAACAACAGCCAAGGAATCCAGTAGTTTCAGAGCAGAAAATCGTAGTCAATGGAGTTGAAGACAAAAAAAATCACTACTTTCCCACTGAAAGGACTATGAGTCTACTAGTATACTAATCCTAGGAGGCATCCCCAACATCAGTGCAGAGCTTTTCTCATTGTATCTGAAAATGAGGATCCCGTCATGTACCAGTAATAAAAGTAAGGCTCTGAGTAACAGTTATTTTATTCAAGAAACAGAAAAAGACTGAAATGCAAAGGTTAGAGAAGAAATTGAAATACCATTTTAATAAAGTTATATTTCTAATTTTTAAAAAGTACCAACAGAAAAAAATTACTAGCTTGGTGCATTCATTATGCAAATCACATTGTAACAAAAAGAATAGGGTATGGGCAGTCTCTCTGAATTCTCAGAAATTATTAGGGGTTTCATTAGAAAAAAGCTTTTGAAACTTCTGAAATTCTGCAGAAGAGCTTTATTTCATCAGAGCACACAGACTAAACTGATTCATAGAGGGCCTTGATGATTTTAATGGATTAACTGAGCATTACTCAGAAATGAGATTGCAGAAATGCAGAATCCCTTCTTGCCTAAACCTTTGCTATTAATCCAATTGTCACTATTTTTGAAGAAAAGCACTTATCTTTGTAATCTGTCTTAAAGCTAGTAGCAAAAGAATAATCAAAATCTATGAATTCCTTAAGTGAACATATAAAACAGAAGATAACCACAGTTCAGAATTTCAGTCACAAGTTTGATTTGTGCATTTTCTATACATAGCAAATATACATAGGGACTCGACAATCAATAATTTATATAGAGAATATAACAGGATCAATATGTGTATGCATTTTGTATATACAGGCATGTAGTTATACACACACAATAATTACTAAACAATTTTTGTATGGTTAACTATAATCAACTAGAGGCCTAGTGCATGAAATTTCTGCACAGGTAGGGTTCCTAGGCCTGGCTGGCAATCAGGGTCAATCAGGTTCCCCACCTACTCGCCTCCTCCTTCCCTCACCACCTCGCAGTTCCCTGCCACCATGCGGTTCCCCACCCCCTTACAGTACCCAACCCCCGCCTCTTCCTTCCCTCGTCACCTGCGCACCACCACCACACGTTTCCCCCTGCCTGCCCCTTCCCTCACTCCCTCAGTGCCCTGCCATTGCCACTGGTCGCCCACCAGTTCCACACTGCCCCCTAGTGATCAGTGCGCATCATAGCAAGCGACTGAACTCCTGGTCTCATGGTCAAACTCCCGAGGGGACACTTTGCATATTAGCCATATATATACTAGAGGCCCACTGCATGAAATTCATGCACTGGTGAGGGAGGTCCCTCAGCCTAGCCTGGACTTCTTGCAGTCTGGGAGCCCTCAGGGGATATCCAACTGATGGCTTAGGCTCACTCCCCACGGCAGTTAGACATCCTTTGCACTGCCACGGAGGTGGGAGAGGCTCCAGCCACCACTGCTGCGTGTGCCAGCTGTGAGCCGGCTTCTGGCTGTGCGGGTGCTCTCCCTATGGGAGAATGACCACTGGGGGCAGCTCCTTCGATGAGCAGGATTGGGCTGAAACTGGCTCTCCTACATCCCCCAAGGGGTCTCAGAATGCAAGAGGGCACAGGCCAGGCCGAGGGATCCCAGAGTGCACTTTCGAGGCTGGGAAGGAAAGCAGGAGGTTGGTCAGCTGGGGAGGGACCACAGGAGGGCTCCAGGGCATGTATGGCCCTTCTCACTCAGTCCCAATAGGCCAGACCCCAGCAGCAAGCTAATCTAATGGTCGTATTGTCTGCACCCTGGTGGTCAGTGCATGTCATAGCGAACAGTTAAGCAGCCATAGCATATCATTAGCATGTTACGCTTTGATTGTTTGAACGGATGACTGGACACTTAGCATAATAGGCTTCTATTATATAGAAAGATAATAACTAATAAAAGCGTAATATTAAAATTGACCATTTCTTCGGGACGCCCAACAGCCAATCAGAACAATGGTATGCAAATTAGCCCAGCCAAGATGGCGGAGGCCCGGCCCGCAACTGAGTGATCGGGCGCTGGGGCACACGAGGGCGGAGGGGGCACGTGAGGGCGGAAGCCTGGCCTCCGCCCTCGCGTGCCCCCGCGGTCGGTTTCGGGTAGTGGCGGCCGCCCAGGCCCTCGGCCCTGCAGCCGAAGCTGGCAACAGAGCGATCGCGCTGGGGCACGCGAGGGCGGAAGCCTGGCCTCCGCCCTCGCGTGCTCCAGCGGTCGGTTCCGGGCAGTGGCGGGCAATAGAGAGATGGGACTGGGAATAGAGAGACCGGGCCAGTGGTTGGTTCTGGGCGGCCTCGGGTGGGAGCCTGCCCGGCCCTGAGGCTGGGACTGGCAATAGAGCAATCATGCCTGCGGTGGTTCCATAGGGCAGTGAGCAGCCGCAAGGCCGGGAGCCGGGCAGCCTGGCCCGGCCCTGTGAGGCCTGGGAATAGAGCAATTGGGCCCACACGACCTCAGAGGCTCAGTGGCGGGGGCTTGAGGGGGGTACCCCCTCGGGGTCATGCCAGAGCATCCTCCGCCCCTGCGCAGAGCGTCTGCCACAGGTCCAGCCACCTGCCTCCACCCTGGGGGCCTCCATGGGGTGTGTGCGAGTGTGTGTTCCACCCCCATGTGTCCGCTCAGCAGTAAGGCCCCCCCAAGGAACCATGCACCAGCGTCCACCCCCTGGCCTGCCACCCAGCTCTGCACCTGGTGTGTCCCCTCAGCGGTGGAGGCCCACCGGGTATGTGCAATGGTAGGCCACTCGGCTGGAAACGTCCATGCCTGCACTCACCAGCCATTCCACCCCCCCAGTGCATGAACCCTGAGGGGCCTGTGACCAGCCTGAAAACAGCCCTCAGCCCCTCACCCAGGCTGGCCATGCATGGCAGCAGGTGGACATCCCCCCCCAGGGGTCCCAGACTGTGAGAGGGCACAGGCCAGGATGAGGGACCCCTTCCTCCCCTTGCCGAGTGCACAAATTTTTGTGCACCGGGCCCCTAGTTGTATTATAAAATGTATTATCAAGCACTGTGCAATGATCTAAGCAAACAAATCATTAGCTTTAGGGGAAAAAAACAAAGAAAGGGAAGATAGATAATCATATTGTACAATAATCCTCAGTTGTGAATATTTGTATATGCATATTGTCATGAAGGGGGAAATCCCTGCTCTATGCTTCTTGAGTTCTTATAGCTGGGCTGATAATAAAATTGCACAGGGTCACATTAAGAGGAGAAAAACCAATTTAATATGAATGCACAAGAGATCATAGATGATACTTCTGAAATGATGACCCGGCCAGCTTTTTATACTTCTTAGAAGAAGGAAAAATAAATTTATAAGGAAATGACAGGACCAAATGCACTTTAGTTCGGGGTAAATCAGTGAGGAATCTAAACAAAGTTTGGGCTTAGTAAATTAGTAAGGGAGTAATGAGATTTGTTTATGTAAACTTTCCAGCTCTGGATTCCTTAACTCTAGCTATAAGGGTGTCTTCCCATACTCCTCCTGGAGCAAGGAGGGGCACCTTTCACCAGCAAGATTCAGTTCCTGCCGTCAAGGAGACAAGGGAGTTGCCAATGTGCCCTTCTTGTTCCAAATGCTTGTCAAGTAACTTTAATTGAGAGGAATCAATAATGACATTATATGTTATTTGGAGGCAGTCTGCCCTGGACCCTGACAATATATTTAGATAATATATAGTTACATATAGATACATTCAAACAAAGATTTTCAGGAACTGAAAAAAAGCCTGTAATGTAAAAGAAAAAAAGAACAAAAAAAAATGTAAAAGACAACTTGGAAGCAATAGACTATGCAGAAAAACAACAACAAGTCCCATCCTTAACAGTGTCTGAAAAATACAAGATACAACATTAAACAAGAACATAAAGCTATAATAATATTCAGAGAAAATCGCTCTTCAAAACTAAAAATCTGATAGCAGAAATGAAGTACTCCGTGAAGGGGTTGGAAAACATAAACTTCAAGAAATGCCCCAGAAGTTAGAGAGAAGAGATGTGGACCCACAGACAACAGGGCAAAGATTAGTGGAAATTACCTTTAACCAGACTAATTGGAATTTCAGAGAATGAGCAGACACTGAAAAGCAAATCAACAATTCAAGACCATCTGGCAGAAAGGAAGCACTTGAACTTCCAGATCAAGAAGGCTGAGTTCTCAGCACAAAGCGTGAAATTAACATGAGTCAAAAACCAAGACAGCAGAACAAGGGCACCAAAAACCTAAGATTCTTTCCCCAAATTATCCATTGAGTGGGTCCGTGAAAAGACATTTTTCAAAATTCAAGAATTTAGAAAACATACCTCACATATATCACAGTCTCTTCAGGGTGTTATTAGATATCATACCAAAAAACAAGAAGGATTAGGTCACAGAAAACAGAGGCTTCAGCTAGGAGCGAGGGGAAGGGAATTCCCCAAATGATAACACAAGTCTCAGGATGAGAGGTATGTGCCAGCGCCAGAGGGCAGTCCTGCTCAGACTGGAGCCCTGTGGCAGGTTTGTTGAGGGCTGTCATCACAGTGCACTTGGCTGCCATACTTTTTTTAATCTGAAGGAGGACGAGGAGGAGGTAGAGTTGTTATTCTTATTAGAGAATGTGTTCCACTGAAACAAGGAAAAAAACAAGAAGGAGAAAGATAGATCTTCTTAACGGGGGAAATGGCTCAGAAACAGCAAAGGGAATGCCCAGGATAACACAGCAAAGGGAAGATCTGGAAGGCAGCCTATTGAGTAATCCATCCAGATAGTGGATGGAGGTCTCCAGAGATGAAAACACACACACACACACACACACAGTCAGTCAATCAAGTTCTGTTCCTGAACATGACCAACCATGTGGGGACTGCGTTGAGAGACTTCTGGATAGCGCAGAAAATTTTGCAACTGGTACAGTGAAAACTAAATAAGGATAAGCACATCACCATTCTCTTCAGGAGAAGCAGAATGAAGGAAATGTAATCATACTGCATAACAATTCCCAGTTGTGAATAATACTTGATGAATAGTGATGAGAGAAAAAAATATAATACAATTCTATGGGAATGACAGGAAGAATGGGAAACAAAGAGGATAGAGGGACAGCAGCACCAAATCCTAAACCAGGGTGATAGGAAATCAGCAGAGAACGGCTAAAACTGATCAATCCCATTACATCAGGACATGAACATTCATTTAGAAATATGGGCATGTGTAACTGTCAGAAAGAAAAAAGAAAACAGCCCTGACCGGTTTGGCTCAATGGATAGAGCGTCGGCCTGAGAACTGAAGGGTCCCGGGTTTGATTCCGGTCAAGGGCATGTACCTTGGTTGTGGGCACATTCCTGGTGGGAGGTGTGCAGGAGGCAGCTGATCAATGTTTCTCTCTCATCGATCTTTCTAATTCTCTATCCCACTCAGCTTCCTCTCTGTAAAAAATCAATATATATTTAAGAAAAAAGAAAACAACAGAAATGGTTCCCTTCATGTTTTCAAATAGATGTGGAGACAACATTGTCAGTAACATATCCATATCCAAAAAGCACTGTATCACATACATTCAAAATGTAAACTCTACCCTTGAGCACAAGCATTTTCATTTATCATGCCTAGCAGAAAGGCCTTGCTCTATAATGCTCATTAATGAATGAGTGGCCCCAACATTTAATACAGTTAAGTTCTGGAGAACTATGTTAGACAGCCCAACAGCATACTATTTATGACAATACTGACATGGAAGACACTAAGGAAAAGTTTAAGGTGTTTCAAAATGATTACAGCAGAAAAAGCAGTTATTTCCCATAACTCACTTTATATGACAGGGAATTTAGTGTAGCCAAATACCTAAGTATGTATTTGATTATTTCATCGTTATATCTAAAAATGTATATATTGGGAGAACCAACATGGTGGCATGAGGTATATACCTAAATGCGCAGCCTACACAACTACATTATAAAAATACAGCTATAAAGATAAACGGCCATCCTCCAGAACCAAGGGAGGGGAAGCTTTACAACTAGAAGGCAAGAGAAGGAGTGCATTGAGACTGAGTAGAAGTTCCCGGCGCCAAAACTGAGAAGTGCGGGCGCGCGCGAAACGGGGGCAGCGCGGGTGAAAGGAGCAGCAGCAGCTCCTGGGTCCGTGGCTTGGAAGGAGATTATAAACTCCAGGGTCGCACGGAATGCGAGGCGGGCTGTCAGGCAATGGGGCGGAAGACCAGTGGCATTCTAGCAGAGCTGTTCTCAGCAATCACTGATGCGGGGACTCAGGGGCACGCAGATGCCAAATCCAGGAGAAACTGTGGAGTCGGCAGAGGGGCAGCCTGAAGCAGGGGATTTCCCAGGGGTGAGGACGGCGGAGCCCCTAGCGCTAGGACGCTTGCATGCACGACTCGGGAGACCAGGTTCTGTGACGCAGGTCTAATTTTATTGAGGAAATGCAGCGGTATTTATAGTGGAGGTGGCCAATCATGGAACACCATCTTAGGGGAGCCAATGAAAGGTCAAGGTACTGTATAGGCGGCTCTGAGAGGGGCTCAGGCGGGCATTGCCATCTTCCTGGTGTGCCAGAAAGATCTGAACTGCTGGAGTGCGCTCACAGCATTGCATCAGCCACTGTACTGAGACAAAACCTCCTGTGCTCTACCTACATCTCCCCCTTCCTTTTTTATTAGCGCCTGTTGGATGTGTATTATCATGACCTGTTGTGCCTTTATTCGGGCTATCATGTGAACATACAGCAGAAGAGGAAGAATGCTATACCAGCTAGGGTAGCCCAAATGAATCGGTTAGCGGGGTTTAGCCAAGTGAGGTGGCTGAAACCCAAGGTAAGATACATTGTTGTGGTGGTGCAATCAAAAGAGCTCTCATTCCTTATGAGAAAAAGGAAAGGGAGCCTAAAGCAGGGCTGAAAGAAATGCTGGGTGGACTTACTGGTCTGTTTAGTAACATTACCCTCCCAGCTGCCCTCTGAGGTGTTAAGAGTAGTTGACCATTTTAACACCTGGTAGTTGAAAGGATCACAGAATAAGGTTCCATTCCAAGAAACCTCACTGTGTCTGGCCCTATCGCAGGGGAGCCCCACCGAACAGTTAGAGGCTTGGGCGACAGGGAATTGGAGACTATCGGTCCCCACAGGCAGTAAGACCCCAGGGTGCTGCACCATGGTCCATAGAGTCTATCCGTGTGCTCTTGTACTGTTAGCAGTGATGATAGCACACATTAATAAGAATAGAGTCCCTGCTGAAGGATTCTCTTCTGGTGCCATTTGTGCCGCCTGCTTCTGTAGCACCTTGATATCGCCTCACATTATAGAGTGAGCCCTTCTGCCTCGGGGACGTCTCCTCCGGCGGTGCCTTGTCTCCTCTTCAAGTGAGAGGTCCTCCATCTCTGCCACTGGTGGGGTGACTGGCCTCTGACTCATCTCTTAAGGCGTGTGGCTTGATGTCCCTCGCTAGAATCCAGAGGGGGTGTCTCTCACCTTCTGGGAAGATACAGGCAAAACCTCTCCCCTTGGGTTAATAGTGGATCGGGGCCCTTCCATATTCTTGAAAGGGGATCCCGCCATCAGACCAGGGGAAGGGGTGTTGGAAGATTCCGAAGACCTCCCCAGTGTTTGTATATTAGAGGGAGACCATGATTATCAAAATGAAAAAAGTTTAATGTGGTTAAAGCCTATGTTAGTATGGTATATGGGTTACTTCCTATTATCCCCTCTTTCTCTTTTTGTATTTGGATTTTAAGCTCTCTTACTTGCGGGACTGAGAGCTGCCCCCCTTCTTGTTTAAAGGCGGTAGAGTATCGCCTTCCTTACCGTTTATTGAAGCGGCAGTCCCATCGCCAATAAAAAGCCCTTTCTACACCGAGGGGAGGGAGGTTGTTTTTTTCCTTCTCCCTGTTTTTTTCCCCCCTTGTGGCGACATGGCCACGCCCCCTTCACTCAAAACACGCCCCCTTTTGGGTGTCAGCTCTTAACTCCTAGATTCACGTATTCTGCGAGCACAGTGGCTAAAGCTGCTGCAGATCTACTGCTAACATTGCGACATGCAAGGACCCAATCATCAATATTTCTGAACTTTACTGGTGCTATGGCCTGTCTACACTGCGCATTAGCTCCTTCCCATGCTAATTCTCGAGTGAGGGAATCAGCTGCCTGAGAATGAGTAACCTTTTGGTCAACAGCCTCCCAGACTCTGTGTAAGAACTCTGAGAAGCCTTCATTCAATCCTTGGACTAATTTGGACAATTGGGCCAGCTTCCCTTTGGGATTAATTTGGGCGAATGCACGCATAGCACAGAGGCGGACCTGGTCAAAATACCTAGGCTGGCCTTGGGCTTGAGCAGCTGGGGAGGCGTATTGACCTGCCCCTTGAAGTGCCTCCACCTCCGCCTTTAAGTTAGGTGTATTACCACTTCCGGAAGCATGGTTGCGGTCTGCGAGAAGCTTAGCCTGCTCGTAAAACAGTGCTTTCCACTGGATCAAGTCTCCAGGAGGTACGATGGTTCTAGCCAAACATTTCCAATCATAGGGACAATTGAGATTAATGCTAAAATTGTCTAATAGTTGTTGAGTATATGGGGCTGAGAGACCATCTTCCTGTACTGCTTTCCTAATGGCTAATAACTCCTTTTGGTTAGGCGGAAGCCAGGCTTGTGGTTGAGTGGCTGTGGGGTTGTTGTTTACTGGGAAGGCTTGAGGGGGTGCGTGGGAGAGAGTCTCGTAAGAAGCCTCAAGACCTAAAGAAAATCTTGCGGCATCTCTTTGCTGACATTGAACCTTATATAGTTCTGTCCAGGGGCTATCATCAGTGTTTTTCAGTATTGGTTGAGTACTTGTAGGTTTATTTATTGTAGAAACTAGAGGAGGAACCGCCTTCCCCTCCCCCAAAGGCTCAGACTCAGCAGTAGACTGTTTAGTTTCACTTTTGTCCGGAGGCTCTTTAACAAACAATTCCCACGCATGGGGGGGGGGGGG
>PVJC01016411.1:0-10925 GCA_004026665.1 Murina feae | reverse complement strand
GGCCCCACGTTCAAGGCGCCATATGAAGCAGGGGATTTCCCAGTGGTGAGGACGGCAGAGCCCCTAGCGCTAGGACGCTTGTATGCACGACTCGGGAGACCAGGTTCTGTGACGCAGGTCTAATTTTATTGAGGAAATGCAGCGGTATTTATAGTGAAGGTGGCCAATCATGGAACACCATCTTAGGGGAGCCAATGAAAGGTCAGGGTACTGTGTAGGCGGCTCTGGGAGGGACTCAGGCGGGCGTTGCCATCTTCCTGGTGTGCCAGAAAGATCTGAACTGCTGGAGTGCGCTCACGGCATTGCATCAGCCACTGCACTGAGACAAAACCTCCTGTGCTCTACCTACAGCAGCCATTGCAGATTGCTCCACCCCAATGATTCTGAGACCCCACCCCACCCAACTTACAACCCCACCCAAGCTGTGTGCCTGCCTGTCTGCAGCCTAACCTAACAGACTGCAGCGTGGACAGAATTCCAAAAGTTCCAAACCCCAAACGAGGAAAAAGGCCTGCAGGTCATTTCCTCCCAGTGATACCTCCCAGTGATAACTGCAACAAGACTGTGCACTCAGCCTTCAAAGGCGTACAACAAGAGTGTCCACCCCAGGTGATTGGGGAGGCAGAATCATTGGGCCCTATAGGAAACCTAGCACAGAAAGCCACTCTATCAACGCAGGGAAGCAGACAAAATGCGGAGACAAAGAAACAGATCACAAATGACAGAAATGGAGGAAAGCAAACTACTGGATATAGAGTTCAGAACTACGCTTTTAAGGTTTTTCAACAATTTTCTAGAATCCGCCGATAAACTTAGTAATATTATACAGATATCCAACAGCAGACTAGAGGTTTTCAATAATCAAGTCAAAGATTTGAAACATGAAAAAGCAAAGAGCACACAATTGGAAGAGAAAAAATAAAAAATAATCCAGAAGTGTGAAGATAGTGTAAGGAGCATCTGGGACAACTTTAAGCGTACCAACATCAGAATTATAGGGGTACCAGAAGAATAGAGAGAGCAAGAAATTGAAAACCTATTTGAAAAAATAATGAAAGAAAACTTTCCCTACCTGGTGAAAGAAATAGTCTTACAAGTCCAGGAAGCACAGAGGATCCCAAACAAAAGGAATCAAAGGAGGACCACACTAAGACATATCAATTAAAATGCCAAGGGCAAAAGACAAAGAGAAAATATTAACACTTTGTAATCGGGCATTTTCCCGCCAAATTGCATGCTTCACTGTGTGGTAGCGTTCGAAACACTTTCCTTTGTGCAGGGTACATTATAAAACTTGCACATGTACCGCATTTCACTGTGTAGTTTATGAGCGACACACATACGACTACGACATAAAACATTTTTATTTCTGCCAGTTCCAACTAGAGGTTCCAATGTATGTTTCCGCATGTCCATTGACAGTCTCCCTGGTGGATCCAATTTTACTCGTTTCCCACAAAAAAAATGTGTTAAAAGCAGCAGCAAGAGAAAAAGTTACCTACCTACAAGGGAGTACCCATACGACTGTCAGCTGATTTCTCAACAGAAACCATGCAGGCCAGAGGGAGTGGCAAGAAATACTTAAAGTGATGAATAGCAAGAACCTACAACCAAGATTACTCTACCCAGCAAGGCTATCATGTAAAATTGATGGTCAGATAAAGAGCTTCACAGACAAGAAAAAGCTAAAGGAGTACATCACTACCAAACCAGGATTATTTGAAATGCCGAAGGGCATTCTTTAAGAAGAGGAAAAAGAAGAAAAAGGTAAAAATAAAAAGTTTGAACAACAAAGTGACAACAAATACATATCAGCAAGTAAATATAACAAGTCAATAGATATGTCTGAAGAACAGAATAAACTGATGAATTGAATATAAGTAAGGGCATAAAAAGGGAATGGACTGACAATTCTCAGGGGGAAGGGGACATGAGGGGTTTGGGAAGAGACTGGACAAAAATCTTACATCTATGGATGAAGACAGTGGTGGGGATAAGGGCACCGGGTGAGAGGGGGACCAGGTGGAGGGGAGCTATGGGGGTTAAAAAAAAAAGGAACATCTGTAATAATCTGAACAATAAAGATTTAATTTTAAAAAAATGTATATATTCAACTTGGATAAACTTTAAGATCTACTCATTCAGCACATGACTTCTAACATGCTGGGATGACCCACTTTTCGAGGCCTTTCTAGTTGTAGTTCTCATGGCCTGGTAGGCCTCCCCTGCTCAACCCTCCCACCATACCTCAACTCCCTCAAGCTGCTGCTTCTAAGCTCCGTCTAAAGCTCAGCTATCACCTTCTCCAGGATACCTTGTCAGTATCTCTATCACAGAATGTAACACAGAGTTTTCTGGTTTTGTCTCTCTTTCACTAGAAAATGAGATCTTGACAAAAGTGACCATATCCTATTTATAATTATATCCTTGGCAACCAGCACCATATTTGGTAATTATAGACACAAACATCTGATAAACAAATAAGTGTGTTCATTAACTTAAGTAATATTTATTCAGCACCTACCAGGCATTTTCTAGGCATTGAGGATAAGTCTGCCTTTGTCTCTTCATCTAGGAATGAAGAGACAAATGTTCACATATTTCAATAGACATAAAACACAATGTAAGGTGGTGCTGAGTGTTATAAACAAAATAAAGGTGGATACGGAATAAAGAGGGGTAGGAAAGTGTGCTATCTTAGAATGGTGGGGGAGAACTCTTTAAGGATCAGGACTAGAGATCTAAGTGAGAGAGTTAAGTCATGCAAATATTAATAGGAACACTATCATCCCAGGTACAGAAAACAGTCAAACATCAAGGCCCAGGAAAGGAAATGTATTAGGTGCATTCAAGGCAAGCTTGCCACCAGCTGGTTAAATAGTTTGCATGAAATCCATCGTCCTCTCTAACCCTTAGTTTCCCCATTTACAAAATCTGATGTCTCTTGAACTATAAGCAACACTTGCACCTCAGGTATCCTACCACCTGACTACTGTATTTTCCTGTGTATAAGACAACCCCCAACTTTTGAGAAGATCTTCCTGGGTTAAAATGTCATCTTATACGTGGGAAAATAACGGTACACTGCTTCCACACCTCCTACTATCACTCAGTTGGGTGCAGGTGATAGGACACATATGCTGGTTCTCAGACATACACAGAGTCACTCCCCAACACACTCTCTCCGGAATTTAATTCCAAAGCAAAGGCTCATCTCACCTGAGATGGATTATACCAAATGAGCTGTACATGTTCTGGCCGGTAACAGAGTGTAGGCACTCCAATGTGCTGGCCAGGTTAAGATTTTGGAAGGCTCACAATTGGATTTTGCTCTAGCAAAACATCAGGGCCCGAGTTATAATTACAACAAACAGGGCCTCCATACTGCTAAGCCCAGAATTTTTAAATTCAAGTCTAATGCACATATAATGCTCCCTCCTTGTGGAAGATAGGTAAAAATGGCCACAGACAATTTTGGTTACCTTATTCTGCCTATTGCTAATGCATGGTGGGAGGCGGGGGGACTTGATAAACAAACCCTGGAAGCTCAAGATGGACACAGCATTCACAGTGCCCAGGAATCTGAATAAATGTTGGATTAGTACATGGGTGAATGACTGACCAGTAAGTCGTTGGGAGATGCCAAAACTAATTAGGAACTCATGAATCACTAGCGCCTCTGACTACACCTGAAGGACTATGGTAACAACATTTGCTTAGCTCCAGAACCTCTAATAGCACCCATTTCACTGTATTAATATTATGTCTATTAAAATAAAGCTGTCTATAATATTTCTAAAACTAAAGTGTACACTGTTAGGGATGTGACATGTCCTCTTTTGTAGAAAAATATCTATATATAAAAGGCTAATATGCAAAGTATCCCCTCAAGAGTTCGACTGGGAGACCAGGAATTCAATCACTCATTATGATGTGCACTGACCACTAGGGGCAGCGTGAAATTAAGGAAGGCCCCAGTCGGCAACCAGAAGTCCCTATTGGCCCTGATCGCCTGCCAGGCCCGTGCATGAATTTTGTGCACCAGGCCTCTAGTGCTAAATAACAATAAAATGTGTCATAGTTGAAACAGCAGCTACCAATAATTCAGAGCCTCATATGAGCTACAGGCCAATGCTCTATCCACTAAACAAAACTGGCTAGGGTGGAATTAATGACTTTTTATTAAGTAGTTAATAAGTGCTAGACATTTTTTATATTAGGCTTTTATATTTTATTACTTTTTTTCATCCTCATCCAACAATGTTTCTTTTTTTTTTTAGTGTAGCCAAATACATAAGTACATATTTGATTATTTCATCGCAGGCCTCCCTTGCCCAACCCTCCCACCACACCCCAACTCCCTCAAGCTGCTGCTTCTCAGCTCCGTCTAAAGCTCAGCTATCACCTTCTCCAGGATACCTTGTCAGTATCTCTATCACAGACTATAACACAGAGTTTTCTGGTTTTGTCTCTCTTTCACTAGAAAATGAGACATATTCTAGTAAATCCATTTGATCATCAAAACAAACCTACGTGGCCATTTTTATTATCTCTAGTTTACAGTTGAGAAGCCCTACTCCACGTAGGTGATGTTCCCATGGTCACACACTGCGGGCTCGTTGCACAGCGAATATGGAAATCCCAGGGGCGTATGATTTCTGGGCCTCTGCTTTCCTCTCTTATGAATTTCAATAAACAAATATTGAAGGTTTTTTAACTATCTCAACTACTGGCATATAAATGCAATATAGAATGATTGTTTAGCCAGCTGTAATTTAGAAATATTTTATGCTATTTTAAGAATATTTTCATATCTGTGACCATTTTACCAATATACCATTTAGTTTACTTTCCTCAAATAAACCTAATAATTATTGTTACAATGTCCTAAAAACTGTATTTGATGAACTATGGGGTAGAGAAACAAGAAAAACTGTCCACTCCCTTCCTTTTGAATACACAGATAGGTTCAGCTAAGAGAAAATGACCTATAACACCTAAGTCATTTAAAAAGCCATCTTGCAAACACCTGAGAAAAGGTGTTAGCAAGGATGTATGCCCATGGCGGAGACAATAAATCTCAAACAAGTGAGGGTTATTTCCAAAGCTTTTAAAAGACTTTGTGGAACATGGAAATGTGGGAGAATGTGAGTCAGCACATGCTAACATCTGAGCTAACAGGATAAAAATGACAAGTAACAACTCAGACCCTGACAGCTGAAGTTAAATCCCAGATCTATGGTTCGCTAGTTACTGGGAAAATAACTCACACTCTCTACAGCTACATTTTCTATCTGTAAAGCAGGGATAAGAGTACCCGTTTCATAGGACTGACATAAGAATGAAATGAACTAATGCATATAAAATACTTGCCAGGTAGCTCAGCTGGATGGAGCATAGTCCTGCACACCAGAAGACGTGGGTTTGATCCCCTGTCAGGGCACGTGAAAGACAACTGATTGATGTTTCTCTCTCAATCTATGTTTTTCTTTCTTTCTCTTCCCTCCTCTCTAAAATCAGTAAGAAACATATTGTCATTGCCCTAACCAGTTTGACTCAGTGGATAGAGCGTCGACCTATGGACTGAAGGATCCCAGGTTCAATTCCGGGCAAGGGCATGTACCTTGGTTGCTGGCACATCCTCAGTGGGAGGTGTGCAAGAGGCAGCTGATCGATGTTTCTCTCTCATCGATGTTTCTAACTCTCTATCCCTCTCCCTTCCTCTCTGTAAAAAAATCAATAAAATATATTTTTTTAAAAAGATTATTGTTGGATGAGGATGAAAAAAATAGTAATAAAATATAAAAGCCTAATATAAAAATGTCTAGCACTTATTAACTACTTAATGAAAAGTCATTAATTCCATCCTAGCCAGTTTGGTTCAGTGGATAGAGCATCGGCCTGTGGACTGAAGGGTCCCGGTTCAATTCCGGTCAAGGGCATGTACCTCTGTTGCAGGCTTCCGGCCCTGGTTGGAGACATGCAGAAGGCAACCAATCAATGAGTCTCTCTTACATCGATGTTTCTCTCTGTCTCTCCCTCTCTCTTCCACTCTTTCTAAAAATCATTGGAAAAAATATCCTCAGGTGAGGGGGGAAAAAAGTCATTAATTCCGGGACAGTGTATAAAAAAAAGATTCAGGAGAAGGTTGCCTGCCAAAGCAGTTTTCAGGGCTATCAAATATAAGTTATTTTCAAGCAGACACTTGGAAAATTTAATGAGCTTTTAAATATGCATATGCCATTTTAATTTTTTCCCCAGTTAGTGAGAATATCCTCACTTATTGAATGCTTCCTGGGTTTTAGACATTAAACTAAAAGACATTTTTCTCATCTGTTTCTCCCATCTTTGTGAGGAAAATGATATTAGCCCCTATTTTACTGGAGGGAAAGCATGGACTCATAAGGACACTATCAGTTCTGAAAAATGATAAAGCTGGGATTCCCAGCCTAGGACTGCTGATTCCAAAGTCCATGCTTTTAAACATGATGCTACCCTAACCCCTTATTACCCCAGAGGACCATGGTTGAGCCAACCACAGTGCTTTTCAGGAAAGGTAAGCTTCCCAGCTGGAGAGGAATTGCTGAAAGATTGTGTCTACAGGGAAAAGCCAACCGCTAAAGAGGGCATTTCAAAACCATGCAGCCAGACAACAAAGGCTCTCAGTGGGCACACCCACTGCACCTCTTTCTTCTTTCCTTTCCCTTACTCCTAGACCATGTTTTCTAAATAATTTTAGTAACCGTAGATCTCATACTCCCTGGCATTCCAAATAATCTAACTCATACCTCCAGGAAAACAGGATAAAAGGAGCTATCACTGATTGGAAGAACTCCCAGATTTTTAGCTTATTCTTGCGATTGTGTTTAAAAAGGATGAAGAAAAAATTTCATAATAAAACTCAGATAATCTATATAGGAAAACTAAGCTTCTAAGACTTGTATCCTTACAGTGGTCTACTGCCTCTCATTTGTTATTTCATTGTGTAGACAATAAGCTTGAATTCCTCTTTGTTCACAATTCTAGAAAAAATGAGTAAAGGTCAGGTGGCAGAGGTGGCTAAAAGGAGTTTCGGGTCTTATGCACAGTTTTTATTGTAGTCTTCAGTCAGCTGTCAATCACAAATTAGCAAAGGAAACTGTGACAACTAAAGCCCAATTGTCCCTTCATGAAGGAGGGCTTACAGCAGGACCCTT
This sequence comes from Murina feae, assembly GCA_004026665.1. NCBI lineage: Eukaryota > Metazoa > Chordata > Mammalia > Chiroptera > Vespertilionidae > Murina > Murina feae. The sequence continues at coordinate 3,729 of PVJC01016411.1, read as the reverse complement.
CAAGTGTCTGTAGTCACTGAGTTGGCTGAGTGAGACAAGCACCAGTCATATTAATCACAGAAATACAGCTGATATTGGCAAACTTACATCCAGGGTCAGGACCTTCATTTCCTAGTTACTGCTCTGGAGTGCTTGAGCTACAAGGGTGAAGGTAACATGAAGATTTAGGTACTTATCAGAAATATACTACAGTCATATATAAATCTATGACAGGCCATCCTGTTAGGAAAACAGACATCTTTAAAGTATTTCTACTTTGTTCCAAAACGTCTAAATATTTTTTATTTTATTGATTTTAGGGAGAGAGGAAGGGGGTGAGCGGAAGAGAGAGAGAGAAACACTGATTTGTTTTTCCACCAGCATTTACTGGCTGATTCTTGCATGTGTCCTGACCAAGAATTGAACCACAACCTTGGTATATCAGGATGACATTCTACCCAACTGAGCTACTTATCAAGGGCAGAAAAACTTTTAAATGTTTTTTTTAAATCAAATAAAGGAGCCCAAAAAATGACTACTTAATTTTTGGATCAAGTAAAAGAGGGACCTGAAAGATTTTAGAAATGTCACTCTGCCTTACCCTACTGGTCGTTCAGCAGCGATCTTCAATACTGTCAGTCAGAGAAGACTGATTGGTTTTTAAAGACTGAAAACAAAATGCCTTGAAGAAGACACAAAATAATGTTTTCAATTTTGCAGAATAAAATAAAGTTTGATATTCTTAAAGTTTCTTCTTAGCTGTGAAGAAAATCCTACTGTGGGTAATTATATAAGTAACAGTTCCTTTGGAAGCCATATATTTAGACTTATAAACAATATTTCTCTTTTGTGTACAGAGTAGCCCAAAGATCCCAATCATATCAAGTTACAAGACAGCATCAAAGATAGTTTATTCTAAAAAGAAAACCCAAATGAGGAATGACAATCACAAAGCACAGAGCTTATGACAGAAAATGCAAGATAACCTGAAAGACAGCATAAGCTGCTATCCCAAAAAAGAAAAAAGAAAAAAATCACAGCTGCCAAAAAATATTTGTTCCCAGATCACAGCAAGGCTGCCATTCAAACTGCACTGTCAAATCGGGTCTATGTTCAATGTGGGATACATATGCAAAGAACTTTAGAGGACCAAGAACAGCAAGACCACTGGAACTAATGTGACTTGCTTTTTTATTAGAGCTGCTCTCAAGGCAATTCAGCTTAGTTTTATGATTAGTGGATAAGAAGGCACTTAAGCTCTGATTCTTCTGCCAACACATGGTTTTAAAATTCATAGCTAAAAATTAGAGTCCAAATATCATTCTCTCCCTTTGGATGGGGCTTTGGCAGCGTTCCTCTTCACTCCCAATTCATAACAGGACAGGGCTCCCAACGCCTTGGGAATGCAGTATTCGCATCGCAGCTTGCAGAGGCACAACTCTGAGGACTCCTTGACAGGACCTGTGCTATTCCTCGAGTGCACCTCTTTATGTTCATCCAAACACCCATCATCTCACAGCGGAATTCTTTTTCCTACAAGAGCCTCTTTCTCCTCTATATCATAATGGAACATACTTTTCTAGAAATGCCATTGAACCATCTGTCAAAAGTCAATGTTCTCAGATCAAATAAAACCCGAAAACTTCCTAATGGCAGACTTTGGAAAGTCCATTAGTGGTTTCAATACCTTCATCTGTTTTTCAGGCACAACATGGTATAGGCTTCAGAATGAGACCGTTGGATTTGAATCTGCCACTTGTTTACTGAGTGACCTTGGACAAGTGAATTAGCGTCTCTAAGGCTGCTTTTTTCTCCCTCTAAAATGAAGATAATAATAGAAATCTCAGATGACTGCTGTGAGGGTTAAATTATTATAATTTTCATAATTATAACTAACACTTACTGAGCACTTCTGTGTGTCAGGTAGTATTCCAAACACTTTACATAATTAACTCACTTAATCCACACAAACATCCATGAGGTAGGAACTAGTATCTGCTTACAAAGAGAGAAATCAAGACAGAGAGGGTAAGGAACTGTCCAAGGATGCCAGCTACAATTGCTGGGACAAGAACGAAACCCAAGTGTGTCTGCGGAACTCTTAACCCTTAGGATACCCGGCTCACTTAATGACAGTGCTATGTGTGTGGAGTCTGTTCAAGGGCCAGCCACGTAATTTCTTCAGATTTTTCCCTACCCTCACGCCAAGCCTACATTATGCAGATTGTGAAATCAATTTAATAACGTAAGTGGCAAAAGAAAATAATACTATTATAGAAATTTTTTAAAATATATTTTTTATTGATTTTAGAGAGGAAGTGAGAGAGAGACAGAAACATCAATAATGAGAGAGGATCAATTTTCTGCCTCCTGCACATCCCACACTGGGGCTGGAGCCTGCAACCCAGGTAAATGCCCTTGACCAGGAATCGAACCGTGACTGTCTGGTTCATAAGTTGATGCTCAACTACTGAGCCATGCTATTACAGAAATTAAAAACAAACAAACAAACAAAAAAATATGAGGGACTAAGAGGGTTCCCTAACTTAAGAATTTTAAAAGCTCCCCTTAAAGAAACAGAGTCAGGAAGACAATGTTGGCAAGTGACAGTAACTTCCTCAGAGGTGTATCTACTAGTACACGTAAGGGCCACTGGTCCTATGCCACAGACTGAATGATTAGATTTATCTTTTAGAAAGAAAACTCCAGTAGCAAGGAGGAATAAGAGGAAAGGACCAGGGTCTACTCTAGTGCAGGCTATTGGTAGTCTGTGCATCCAGCCAGCCACTCTCCTGATAGTTACTGAGCTTCCTCTACTTAAGAGACATATTGAATAAGATGGGTAAGATATACCACTCTTGCTCTCAAAAAGTTTCCAGTGGAGAAAGAGGCAAGAAAACTAAAACACTGTGCAATAAGAATACAAATGTGAAGGGTATAATGAAACTAGAGAAGAAAGACACCTAACTCAAGAGTGCAGGGCCAATGTATGGGAAAACACTTCCAAGACCAAGTGAATTCTGAGCCTCAGAGGGAAGCTGAAGGAGTTGCCAGGCAAGCAGGTGGTGGTAGATCATTCCACACTATGACAACTTCCTATCATGATTCTATAAAATTAAGTGAAAATAAGACTGGAACAAGGGCAACCACAGGGACCTGAAGGTAGGAAATCAAAAGCCAGAAATGACTCATGTGAAAGTTTCAGCTTCACAGTGAAGGCGATAGGACACTACTGACCAGCTTTAAAAACTGAACTGATAGTACTGGCTGGTTTGGCTCAGTCAATAGAGCATCAGCTTGTGGACTGAGGCAGGCCTGAGTTCAATTCCAGTCAAGGGCACATGCCCAGTTGTGGGCTTGATTCCCAGTAGGGAGCATGCAGTGATTCTCTTTCATCATTGATGTTTCTGTCTCCGTGTCTGTCTCGCTCTCTGTCTCTCTCTGTCTCTCTCTCTCTGTCTCTCTCTCTCTCTCTCCTTTCTTCTCTGAAATCAACAAATATATATATATATATACTAGGGGCCCAGTGCACAAAAATTTGTGCACTCGGCGTGGAGGGAGTCCCTCAGCCCGGCCTGTGCCCTCTCACAGTCTGGGACCCCTCAGTGGATGTCCTATGATGGCCCCAGTCTGCCAGGCGCCTTTTGTGTGTGTGTGTGTGTGTGTGTGTGTGTGTGTGTGTCACCACTGGGGACCTGCCCCCAGCCGCATCTGAGGCTCGGAGCAGTCCTCCTGTGTGTGTCTACCTGC
>PVJC01016410.1:7655-33864 GCA_004026665.1 Murina feae | reverse complement strand
GAGAGCTTCCACTCCTGCCTTCACACGGCTTCCTGCCTGCACCTCTGCAGTGATGTGGCTTCTGCACTGGTATGCCAGGCTGGGCTCAGGGGACTAAATTCAGTTCATCTTTTGGACTAGCCAGTATGAGTAGCTGGGATGTCTGGGACTGCCTGGCATCAGGCATATTTCCAGGGATCTTTAAAAATCCTACAGGTTCGCCCTGACCAGTTTGGCTCAGTGGATAGAGCGTTGGCCTGCGGACTCAAGGGTCCCAGGTTCGATTCCAGTCAAGGGCATATAGCTTGGTTACAGGCACATCCCCAATAGGCAGTGTGCAGGAGGCAGCTGATCAATTTCTCTCTCATCAATGTTTCTAACTCTCTATCCCTCTCCCTTCCTCTCTGTGTAAAAAAAAAAAAAATCAATAAAATATATTTAAAAAAAATCCTATAGGTTCTACTCTGAATTGTATCCAAAATCAGAGCATGCTACCACCCTGTCTGTTGCCTGGACTGCTGCAGTTTCCTCCTAACTAGTCCCTGAGCTTCTCTCCCCTCCCCCAGTACAGCAGCCAGAGGTGGTTCTACACTGAGAGTTGGATTATGTCACTCTTCAGCTTAAACCACCCAAGGTCTCCTATCTCACACACAGCAGGGTTCAAAGTCCTTACAGTGGCCCATGAGGCCCTGACATCTGCCCCACCACCGTCCCTACCCCGCCATCCTCAATTACCTGCCCAACCTCATTTCCTCCTGCTCTCTCCCCTGCTCCGCTCTAGCCACCGTGGCCTCCTTACTGTTCCTCCAACATATGAGGCACAGCCAGGCTTAGGCCCTTTGCACTGACTGTTTCCTCTGTCTGGAATGTCTCCCTTCAGATAAACCCACGGCCTACTGTTCCCTCCTTTCTTCAGGTCTCTGCTCAGATGCCACCTTCTCAGCGTGGCTTTTCTTTCTTTTTTTAAAAAATTGATTTCAGAGAGGAAGGGAGAAGGATAGAGAGAGAGAAACATCAATGATGAGAGAGAATCATTGATCTGCTGCCTCCTGCATGCCCCCTACTGGGGATCAAGCCCGAAACCTGGGTATGTGCCCTTGACCGGAATCGAACCTGGGACCCTTCAATTCCGCAGAACAGTGCTCTATCCACTGAGCCAAATCGGCTAGAGCAATGCAGCTTTTCTTGACTCCTCTCCCCCAGCACTCTCTATTCTCTTAACCCCGTGTTCTTTCAAGTTGTCAATTGGACCCAGACATATTATGTTTTAACTTTTTTTTTTTTGTTTCTTCTACTAGACTATAATGTTCATGAAGATAAGCAACAGTGCCTGTTTTACCCTTAGTGCCTAGAATTGTAGTTGAGACAAGTAAATGCTCAGAGAAGAATTTCCTATATTCTGGGTTGAGGGATGATTGACAAATTCAAATTGTAAGTATCCGAGATGCTTTGATACACATATACATTGTGAAGTGATCACCGTAGTCAAGATCATTAACATCCATCACCTTACACCATGGGGACCTTTACTTTTGGTGGTGAGAGAAAATAATCATTGAATGAATTATGATTTGGTGAACTCTGTGATATTCTCTTCTTGGGACTCTGCCCGAGAATCCAGCCAGCCAGTGAGTGGTGCCCTTGCCTCCGAGAAAGCTGTAGACTGGGTCCCAGGGGCAGAGGGCCTCACTTTGGGTGCTCTGTCTCCAGTGTTCCCAAAGACTCCTCTCCAGTCTGGAGACCAGACAGCATCCTTATTTATCTCCCTGATGGCTTCCAGTCATGTGAATTATCTGAAAGTAGACATGTTCTACCAAACCTATCCACAATGGCCACAGCAGATTACATGGATTGGCTTACCAGCTGACCATCAGGAGTATTTGAATGCCCATTGAGTTCTCAAAGTCATACAAATTCTTGCCAGAGTAGATGGCAGACATGTGCCTGAGGTTCTCCCTGCAGAGTTGGAGCTGAGCTGCGCCCAGGACATCAGTGATTCAGGCTCTGGGATATCCTAGGCCAGAAGAAAAGAAACCACAGTTGAATGAACATCTGTTGTGTGTAGTACATGGCCACCGTGTTTATATAGTTATCTCACTTAACCATGTTATAACTGTGTGCTCATGTGATAGGATGGGGAATGAAGGCTCAGAAGTGATGGACTGCAAAGCCTTAGGAATAACTGGGAAAGGCTGTAGAGGGGAACTCACAACCAGGCTGTGAAGGACTTAGGACTTGAGTCACAGGAACAGTGTGGCATTGAGCACTGACACAGGTGGTGAGATAGGAGTGCTCTGTCAGGTATGGCTCAGATAGTTTCGAGATGGCCTGTTGAATATGAATGGATGTGCTTCTTTTGCTTATTATTAATTACCTGGGAACAAAGAGAAGATGTTTTTATTATATGTATGTATGTATGCATGTATGTATTTTGTGAATCCTTACCCAAGGATATTTTTCCATTAATTTTTTAAAAACATATATTTTTATTGATTTCAGAGAGGATGGGAAAAGGAGAGATAGAAACATCAATGATGAGAGAGAATCAGTGATTGGCTGCCTCCCCCACTGGGGATCAAGACTGCAACCTGAGCATGTGCCCTTGGTTGGAATCAAACCTGGGACCCTTCAGTCCACAGGCTGATGCTTTATTCACTGAGCCAAACCAGCTAGGGCTCTGTTGACTTTTGGAGAGAGTGGAAGGGAGGAGGAGTGACACAGAGAGAGAGAAAAACATCGATGTGACAGAGACACATCTATTGGTTGCCTCCCACATGGGCCCTGACTGACCAGTGCCGGGGATTGAGCCTGCAACTGAGACACATGCCCTTAACTGGAATTGAACCAAGGGACCCTTCAGTCTGAGGCCGACACTCCATCCACTGAGCCAAACCAGTCAGGGCTACAAAGACTTCTTTATGCAAGGAAAGGGCAAAGGCCTGGAGGAGGGAGGGTGTGTGGGGAAACAAATGACGTGGAGCGAGAGAATCAGATGCTGGAGTGGGTGGGAGTCTCCTTGCTGGGGGGAGGGGGAGGGGGTAGCCCTCCAGCTAGAAGCCTCTTCCCTTCTGGGCTCAGAGGGATGCAGAGCTTGCAGCTCTTGATGTTAATGGGATTTAGGTTTACTGCAGTTTACAGGGAACCTGGGTCAGAAAAAGGCAAGGCGAGGGGTCCTAGGATGCTGTTTACATTCTCATGATTTCTCAGATGAAGGTGAGGCCCAGATGGGAAGAGGGTTTCCCAGCAGGCGAAGGGTGAGCCGAGGGTAGAACTAGTGCCAATACCTCACTGGGAGCTGTTTTTGCTGCGCCCATGGATGAGCATCTGCCCAGAAGCCATTTTTCCTGGTTCTGCCTCCTGGCAGGCTGTTCCTCTTGAGGAAATGGAGGTGAAAGCAAAAGTAGTATTTACCAAAGGGGCTGGTTGGACAGGACTCTCTGAGGCCAGAGTCTAGGCCAAGGGTGGCTGGGCTGGCTCCCAGTAGGTGGCTGGGCTGGCTCCTGGTGGGTACAGTCAGGCCCTGGCTGGTCACCAGCTGGGGGGCTTTGGTTGTGGTGACCCCTGGTAGGAAATGAGGTTTATCCAAGGCATTGCCCCCTGAGAACAGTGGGCCGGAAGGAGGACAGCCCACACATTCTTTCTCAGGAGATTAGGACCATGGGAGATTTTGGGATACACAGGAGGCTGTAAAAAGCCTGTAAATTTCCCATTTGGGGCAATTAATTTGATGGATTGTAAAATAGCTCACCACTTCCTCTCCCGTCCCTGGATTGGGCTGGGCAATCAGACTGGCCAAGAATATGCCTGAGAGAATGCCCTTCCTGGAATCTCATACTGCCTGCTTGTGCTCCTTCCCTGGGGGCCAGAGCTGGGCAAGTCCTTTTCCTCCCTCCCCTCTGGTATAAGGAAGAGCACTCAGTAGGTGCTTTTAGAGAGTCATGCAGAGCTGGTACTTATCTGATTGGCATCTTTCTAGGATAAAGGGGTGAGATGGGGTGGGACTCCTGGTGGCAGTTCCCATTTATAGATGAGGAAGCTGTTGGGGGCGGGGGAAAAGGGGTGAGGTAACCTGTCTAAGGTCACTCAGGTCATGGGTGATAGCTGGGACTCCAGCCAGATTTCTGCACTCCTGGGCCAGGGTGTCTTCTCCCCAGGATCAACTTGCTCAAAGTGAAAGTGAAGTAAATAGTGAGCACTTTTTCTGATTTCTTCCCTGGCTTCCCCTTTGCCCCCAGCCAGTCGCCAGGGTCCCTGCCCTGGTGATAGTGTACAGGTGTGACATGCTTCTCCCACCTCCCCCCCTCCCCACCTCCCCACAGTTCTGCAGCATTCCTCTGGGAGCTCTGGTGGGGCTGCACTTCTGCGGGCTCACAGGCATGACGGGGCTCATCTTGGCTGCCTCGCTTCTCAGTGGGGGCTGGCACCTGTGACTGATAAAGGGCTCTGGCACAGTGCCTTTCTCTGATGCCTGCCAAGGCCCTGCCCTCACCAGCTCTCACCTAGACTGGGCAGCTGGTCCTGGCTGCTTGCCCAGCCTCGGTTCTGTTCTCTCTCAAGGACCCAAAGACCCCATCTAATGTGCTTCCTAACCACGGCCTCCCCACAAGTTCCTGACCAGGAGCTTCTCTTCCTGGTCCATGTTGTCAGATCACACCGTTCACCTTGTCCTGAACACACCCCAGCAGCATCTGATTGCTCGTAGCACTCACTCCCGTCTGTGCCTCACTTTTGCAGGAATGCTCCCTTTCTAGACAACTCCTAGCATCCTTAGGACTCAAATTACCTCAGGAAGCCTTCCCTCACTACCCTCCACCGAGGCTTGTGACATCCCTTCATTGTGCTTTTATTCGTGTATTCAACAAATTTGTAATGAGAAGCCTTTATCCGCCTGACAGTGTTGTAAGTGCTGGGGAGTAAGCAGTGCGTGGAACGTCTGTGCCCATGGAGCTTGCATCTAGCACCCTATTTTGCCACACATTACCTTAGTTTATACTCATGTTTCTGTCTCTCTGTTAGCCTCTCCTCATGCATCATAGCCTCTCGCTGTCTTTCTGTTAGCCTCTCTGTGAGTTCTCCTCATGCATTATTCATTCACCTCTTTATCCCCAGCACTCAGCACAGTGTCTGGCAAAGAAAACCTTAAAAGTTAGTGCTGACTGAATGCATGAACAGGCCACCTTCCTCTCCACTCTAATCTACCTCTATGGTGTGAATGCCCTCTGACCCCTTCCTCCCACCCCCACCCCAACCAGCTGTCTTCGCCTTTGCACTCCTGGCTCTGTATGTGCTGCTCACATGACTGTCCTGCTTCGGATTACACCTTTTGGTGTCTGTATCTTCTCTTTCTCTCACCTGCTGTAAATTTCTGCAAGGCAGGGTTTACTTCTAGTTCAATTTCGTGCACTTGGAACTCCTGCCCTTCCTCATATTCAGTAAAATGAGCACTATGTGAAGTGTGTGTAAATAAATAAATAAATATATAAGGACAGACGAAGTGCCTTGAGGTGAGTTGATTTCATCATGAATGTCTGATGGGCACCTGTTGTGTGTCAGCTCTGGGCCAGGTACTGGCATTTTAAGATGAATGAGACAGAGGCATCTGCCTCAAGAAGCCCAGGTGGAGGAACATGCAGACAGGGTGAGGAGGGGCCCAGTCCCCTGGTACCCAAGATACTTGTGGTGTAGGATGCCCAGATCCTTACTTTTGGTCAAAGAACATGGCACCACAGAGTTAAGGATGGTATCAGACAGGCCTGGATTGTAATCCCATCTCTGTCCCTTGCTAGCTGTGTGACTTTGGAGAACTGAGACAACTTTTCTGAGCTCCTGTTCTCACATCTGTGATTAAGAAGCTAGTAGGAACAATGCCCTTATACAGTTGTTCATTGATTGACTGATTGTATGATCTAGACTTTGTTCTAGAGCATCGGTTCTCAACCTGTGGGTTGCGACCCATTTGGTGATAGAACGACCCTTTCACAGGGGTTGCCTAAGACCATCCTGCATATCAGATATTTACATTACGATTCATAACAGTAGCAACATTACAGTTATGAAGTAGCAATGAAAATAATTTTATGGTTGGATCACAACATGAGGAATTGTATTTAAAGGGCCAGAAGGTTGAGAACCACTGCCTTAGAGGCTGGGGATGTGAACAAAATCAACAAAGGTCTCTGTCCTCATGGGATATGCATCTTAATGGGAGAGAAAGACAGAAAGCAAAATGGCTAACATACATGGGACAGACGGCTGAAGTGCTATGGAGGAATATAAGCCGGGAAAGAGGCTTGGAGAGCTGGAGGACTGGGTTGGGCTGGGAAGTGAATGGTCAGAGGAAGCCTCTCTGTGGAGGACATTTGAGTAGAGATCTGATCAGGTGTGTAGACATCTGGGGGAAGAACATTTTGTGAAGAGGGAACAGCAAATGCAGAAGCCCTGAGGCTGGGTTGTTGGAGGAATGACAAAGGGGGTAGTGTGGCTGGAGCTGAGGGAGCAGGAGCTGAGGTCAGGGGGATTGTGTGGGGAGAATGGTTTGCAGGCCTTTTAAGGGACTTTGGCTCTCACCCCGAGGGAGGTGGTAATTCTCACTTGGAGGGTTTTTAACAGAGTTGACATGATGTGCCTTTTGATTTGGAAGAAGGATAATTCTGGTTTTTGTGCAGAGATTGGACTGATCAGAGACAATGTGTATAGCATGCTTAGCACAGTGTCTGGCATGGAGTAAGGCTTCATTCAATAGTAGTTTTGACCTTGGTGACAATATTATTAAAGATTGATCTCAGGCCTGGGCCCTCATCCCATCTACCTTCTGCCCTTGCAGGAGCTGAGGCACCCAGGATGCTTTCTCACCGAGGAGCCGAGTGATGGGTCCTAGGCTTAGGGATGAGGAGGAAGAAGGTGTCAGAATCTTTGTTCCATCTTCTGTTTGGTAGTCATGGGGAGGCATGGTGATGGCAATGGTGCAGGAGGAAAGTCTTAGCCTTCACCAACCGGAACTGACCTGGCGATCAGAAGCTGCCAGACAGTCACGCTAGCTGCCCTCGGAAATGTGTCTCTTCTCCATCTCTGCTCCTTCCTTCCCCGGTTGTCTGAGATTCCCAGGAGAGAACGGTTCCCCTCCTCCCAGGATTTCACCAGGAGCGTCTCTCCTCCCTGCCCTCACTCCCTGAATCGCAGGCCTTTATGGGAAGGTCTTGAGTCCCTGATACCTGTGGCAGCAGTGCTGGTCAGACTGTCCCTGCTTCATTCCTTTGGATAAGGCAGCCCCTCCTGGAATTGTAGCATCCTCATTGTAGGAAGTTCCATTTGCAGTTGAGTTGAAATCTCTTCTTCTCTACTTCCCCCTCCTCCCCATTGCTTTTAGTTCTGAAATATGGGAAGGGGGGTCAGTTATGGAAATCTCTGGCCCCCTTCTATCTCCATCCGTCTTCTCCCCCTAATTTAGGGAAAAGTTTGCTTGTGGCCCAAGAGGCTCTGCAGTTCTTGCTGTTACTCAGAGTGACCGACGGGTTGGAGAGGTCAAGGAGAGCGTTGTAGACTACATGACGCTGAAACAGGCTCCTGCGGGTGAGGAATTAGCCCGATCAGGAGGGGAAGAAAAGCCTTTGGGGCACAAGGTAAGGCGGTGTCTTCAAATGGTAGGTAGAGTCCAGGAAGTCTAGGTGCTCAATGTCACTGAGTCATAGGGAGTGCGTGCGAGCGTGTGTGTGTGTGTGTGTGTGTGTGTGTGTGTGTGTGTGTTGAGTCCTGACAGGCAGGGAAGGTAGGGACTGAATCAGAACATGAAGGGCCACCTGTGACCTGCTGATGGTCATGGACCTGAGGCCAGAGGGCTGCGTAGGAGGATGAGGCTTAAAATGAGTTTGTGTGGGGACCCAGGTCCCATGGGGTTCACGTGCTCCTAGAACTCATGCGTGGGTTTCTGAGCATGTCTAACTCTCCCTCGTGCTCTGGTCTGAGGCTGCTGGTTAAACCTGTCCTTGGGGCATCTGTGGAGTGGCGTGGGGCGAGTCAGCACCAGGACCATGCCAGTCATCCTGGACCTCCTGTTCCTGAGCTTAGCGCACTGGGCGAGTCCGGCTCCAGGCCCCGCCTCTGGGAGCAGCTGCCCTGGGTTGTGGTGGAGCCCAGGATACGGTAGCCATGGCTAACCGGCCGGCCTCACCTCTGTCTCAGAGTTGGCTGGACACGCAGGCCTCTCTCTGCCCTGCAGGGTTTCTCATTTATGCAGGGAGTCTGCACGATCAGTGCCTGGGCCCCGAGCCCTTGGCCAAACATTCCAGATTCTTTGGGTATAAAGATTTTTCTAAAGGGGCTTGGGGCCCTTCCAGGGCCTGGCATTTTCTGTTTATGCCCCACGTGCTCACTCTCTGTGTCTGATTTTTATATATTCCCAAAGTACTTTCCCAGCATCCCACGGGAGGTCTGTCTCCCCCGGCCTGGCCTGCTCATTGGGAGTATTCTGGCAGATCCGCTTCACGGGTCGGCATGTGGAGTGTCCTCCCACCACCATCTGTCCTTCCCAGTGTCTTGGATGCTGATAGGCCGAGGGTGGAGTGGGGCTTTTGTTTTGTTTTTAAATAGGGGCCGTGTGGGTAAACAGAGTGGCGTTTCTGGTGCGTCGGTAGGGCCGGACCCCGCATTCCGGTTCCATGACGACAGCCTTTTTGGTTGCTGCTTGCTGGGCTGTGGGCAGCAGCAGTGTAGAGGGAGACAATGGTGGCTCTGTTGAGATGCTGCTGCTGAGCCCCGGCAGAAATGCATTTTAATTGTGCACTTTCCACCCTGAAACCTGTGGGGATCTGGTGGCCCACTCCTCCTCATTCCTTCATATTCTCTTTGCAACTCAAGAGCCAACTTATTGCAGCTCCCTTTTCCCTTTAGTATCAGCAGCCTGGGCGGTGGGGGTGGGGAGGGGGAATGGTGTTTCCAGCCTGCCTGTAGTTTGCATTTGGTTGACTTGGCTGCAGGTGAGGGAGAGAAGGGTGGGGGGTGGGGACTGAGATGGCTGGGAGTGCGCCTGTCCCTGGCCTGGAGTGTCATCGCGGGGCAGGGTGCTCCAGGAAGCTCTCCTGGGCTTTAGAGCATTGGCTCTGAAGCCAGACTGATTGGGTTGGAAACTCAGTGGTAATGTCCCACCTTAACCTCTCTGGGCCTCAGTTTCCTTATCTGCAAAATGGGATAAGAATAGTGTCATAAGTCATAGGATTGGTAGTGAGAACTAAATGAAATTAACATATAAAGTGCTAAGATAATACTGGACATACAGAAAACATTCATTAAAAACATTTATCATTATATCATTTTACTGGGTCCTGATCATCATCAGTATTACATTCACCCATGAAGAGCTTCATCTAAAACTATAAGAGGAATAGAGCAACAGTCTTTATAAAATGCAAATTCTATCTTATCACTCCTTAGAGTCCCTGGGACCTCTCTGCATAAGGAGGGAGAAGCTTTTGTTTGTTGAAGCCCTACTATGTGCTAAGTACTGGACACTTGATGCACCTCTGCTCATTTTGATTAAGTCCAAAGTCAAGCTTGATGTGTAAGACCCTTCATCATTTGGTCCTATCTTGCCTATCTTTTCTTCCCTACATAGCTCTACCTAAAAGAATGGCTTGGTTTTCTTTGATGTCTCTTTGCCTTTCATCTTCCACACCTTTATGGAATACCCTGTGGGTGGATCTGGGGACATAGACTGGCCCAGGGGACCAGTGGAGAGTTTAGGGACTCCCCTCTTCCCCCTGTAAACCCAGCCTGTGTGAGAGCCCCCTGGCCAGGCTTTCTCTGGGGATGTGGCTCTGACTGAATCCTGGCTCCATCACTAACTGTGTTGCCCTAGACATATCCTAATGATACACTTGTCATACAGGTTTTGAGAAATTAATCCACATGCAGCATTTAGAACAATATCTGACATACTGTGAGTGTTCAACCGACATTCGTTATTCTTGTTTTTGCAATTCTTTCCAAAGATCTGATGTAGCATTTATTCTGCTGAGAGCATTTCTCTTTCTAGGTTCAACACTGGGCTGCGTTTCTTTGAGAGAAACAGGAATTGAAGAGGTACAGTGGTCTGTGGCCATTGACCATTGCTGTGGGTCAGGGCCATTTCTGCCTCACTCCAGTCTGTCCATAGCAGGACCCCTTGCTTCTCAGCCATTGGCTGCATTCCTTGATGTGGCCACTGCTTGTGGTGACAGCCAGGTAACAGACAAGTAGCCTCCCAAGATGTGAGGACCCTTGCTTACAGATGGCTTTGCCTGTCAGTGAATGGGACACTTGGTACCCAAATGAGGACAAATATTGACCAAAGAGAATTGCTCTGACTTGAGATTAGTCAGATAACTAATTTCTGCTCAAGGAGAGTGAAATATGTCTTTTTTCCATCTTGCTGACTTTATAGGGCCAAATTCTCAAAGATTAGATTGCAAGTATTTCTCATTGAAAAGAAAAACAGTGAGCCCAGCTGGGTGGCTCAGTTGGTTGGAGCATTTTCCCATACACCAAAAAGGTTGTGGGTTCAATTCCTGGTCAGTACGAGTCAACTGATGGATGTTTCTCCCTCCCTGGCCCCCCCCCCCCACCCACTTCCTCTCTCTCTCTCAAATCAATGAGACATATCCTTGAGTGAGGATTTTTTAAAAAATTGTGAAAGGCCATTTTCCCCTTAGAGTGAGGGGAAAAAAGAGTAGGAGATCTAATTTCAGGGAGCTGTGGTTCTGTATGGTTCATGACCCCTGGGTTCACTGATTATTGGGCTCAGTAGTCAGGAGAGCTGGGACTTTATCCTGGTTCTGTCACCATGTTGGTATTTTACAAATCTCACTGGTGGCTCTGTGTCGGGACACCTGGCCAGTGACGGATAGCTGCTCCTGTGATAATCTAAGTAAGATATGGTTCAGGCCTGAACTGAGGCAAGGATGTGGGCATGGAGAAAGTCACGAGGCACATTTGTGTGTACGTGTGTCTGCACATTCCTATGTACCTGTACTGGGAAAGGATAAAATTCTCTGTGTACACATTGGACAGTTCCGTTGTTTATTGAGATAATAAAAAGTATAGACACCCAGCAGCTCTGTTGCTGACTCCATCCTTCCAGGTGGGTAAGTAGGCAGATTACAGGGATGCTCATTGCAGCCTTGCTTATAATGCGAAGAAACTGAGAACAACCTAACTGTCCATCAGCTAGGAATCAGTTAACTGAAGTAAGGAGCATGCAACCATTAAGTGATGCTGCACGGCTACTTTTCTGCACACAGCAAGAGATCTACATATACACAATGGGAGAAGGGAAGAACATATGTGCACCATTTAGCTGCCATCCCTTTGCCCTTATTTTCCATGATTCAAAAGCCCACCAAGGTTGGTTTTGCTCTTTTCCCCTGGTGTGTGACTTCCTGTCTTAGGTTACTGACAACAGTTTGGTGTCTGGAGCTGTATGAAAAAGGACCATGGCTCCTTCTTGCTCCCTTGTTTCCCTTAAGCAGCAGGAGTAGGTGGCCACTAATTACTGTAGAGCTTAATTGAAGGACGTGAACAAAAGGCCTTGTTATCAGCACTCAGTGATATTAAGCTGTAGGCTGATTCTCCCTTCCTCTTACAAACAGAAACAGTGTGTCTGGCCCATAAAGAAGCTTTTAAAGGAAAGTTGTGTTAACAAAGACCTCTTCCAGAGACCTCCCTGCTTGAGGGGAGGGAGAGTAAATTCAGGCTTTGTTTCCTCTCTCTTCGGGAGCCAGCTGGAGGTGAGGGGAGATGAGGTGTGCCTGCTGTCTGACCGGTTTTCATGCACATCGGAGCCAGTGTGTTTTTATTAGGTGGCAAGGGGGAGCTTTGGCTTACATCTGCTGGGTGCTAGCATCTTATGTTATCTTGTTTCCTCCTCACAGCAGCCTAAAGATGAAGGAAATTCTACTTCATTTTTCAGACAAGGATACCAAAGCTCAGAGAGGTTGACTAACTGGCTTAGGTTGCCCAGTGAGGAATTGGTAGAGCCAGGATTTGGCCAGAGGTCTGTCCATCCTCGAGCTTGTGTGTTTTGCCTTAACCACCAATGATCCAACAGCAGGGACTGGGCCATGGTCTGGGCAGGTAGGCACTGTTGCTGCCTTGTCGGTTTGGCATTGGGTAGTGAGTCGAGTGAGACATGGAGTTGGGATGAGTGTTAACCAACCAGGTGTTTATTACACACTGGAGGCCAGGTGTGTGAAATTCGTGTACAGGGGGATGGGTGTCCCTCAGCCCAGCCTGTACCCTCTCGCAATCTGGGACCCCTTGGGTAGGGTCCCTAGGCCTGGGCATGATGAGGGCCTATCAGGTCTTTCCTCTCCCCTCCCCCACCCCCACCCCGCTGTTGCCACTGCTTGCCATCTGTGTGGGGCTTTCCCTGCTCCCCTGCCACTGGTCGCTTCCCTCTGCAGGCAACAGGCATGGGGTGCAATCGCTTGACTGGCCTGGACCTCCCTCTTTGGGATGATCAATTGTGGAGCCCCCACATCGATTGCCCCATAGTGGGTGGCCTGGGCCTCCCTCTGCAGGGTGATTGTGGGGCAATGGTGGAGCCCCCTGACCAATCGCATTGCACCTTCCTTGGTTGGCCTGGCGCCAATGCCTGTAATAGTGTGGTTGACCGGAAGGTCGTCCGGATGGTCGTTTTGCTGTTCAGTTGTTCAGTCGATTTGCATATTATGCTTTTATTATTATAGATGTGCTGTCTCGGGTACTGAGGGACACAGAGAAGAGGCTAGGATGGTACTGTTCTTCTGTAGAGTCTGCCATCTGGTCGAAGCCATTCTTTCTTATCTGTAGAGAGAGGCAGGGGGTTGTGAGGGATAAATAGGGGCATAGAAAATAAGAGGTGGAGGAAGTCAGAAAGGGGGCTGCCAGAGGGTCTGAGATAGGCAGGGAGAGAGGAGGGGGTGTGTGAGCGATGGTGTAAAGATGGTGGGTCTGGTCTAAAGGGGGGTTTCTTGGAAGTGAGGAGTGAGTGGGAGCTTGTTGGAATGTACAGGGTTGGGAGGCCCTGTACATTGGATCAAGGAGTTATTGAAAGCTTTTGAACAGAGAATTGACATGGGGTGAGTACTTTTTTTTTTTTAGGGAACAGGTCTGGAGTGTTTCATCTGGCCATGGTGTAATATGTGAGGGTTGGGAGGGGGAGGAGGAGATGCAAGAATAGTGGTGGCAGGAGAGGGAGGGGCGCCCTGGTTGAGGTGGACTGGGCATGTCAGTCTCTTCGACATGGATGTGTGATGGTTCTGACAGTAGAGCCATAGCTGTGTGTGCTCTGGGTGTGCGTGTGTACATTCATCAGCAATGATTTATTGAGTGTCTACCATGGCACTTAAGCTAGGCATATGGTCATGAGCAGAACAGACATGAACCCCTTCTTGGGTCTGGCTTTGAAAGTAAATGTCATGTGATTAAAAAAAAGAAAGGCACAGGGAAAACAGATGAGCTGCTTTAAGAAAACAATTTGCTTCATAACCTGGTTGTTCCACCTGCGTGAAAACATTGCTTCTCCCTGCAGAGGTGGCTCTTATAGTGGAAGCTCTGGGAAGAGCTTGCCTGGGGGTGGGGGTTGAGACACAGCCCCATTTACTAGGGGGTGAATTGAACAATGGGGCCTCCCAGCAGTTAGGGGAATTCCTTTGAGCTGTACACACATTCCTGTAAGTCTCCGAGCTTCTCAGCTCTCCTGCCCCATACCTGGCTCTTCTCTAATCCAATCTTTCCAGCCTCATTTCTTCTCTTTGGTGGGAGAAAGGGCTGGAGGAGAAACGGGACAGGGTGGACATTAGAAATGGAACAAGGAAAACTTTTCAAACAGGATAAGCCACAGAGGAGCAGCCTCCCTTCTCCCGTGGGCCAGTGAGGCCCCAAATCAGAAGTTCAGAGGTTCAGTAGTTCATTCCTAGGGCTTGTTCCTGAAGGCCCAGGTGGTAGGGAGCAAGAGGTCACTCACTTCAGAAGGCCAGGTACCCTGAGGAATTCCAGAGGCTTTCCTTTGAGCCTTGGGGCCCTGGCTGAACAGTCCCTGGTGTGGTGGCAGTGACAGCATTGGGGTTCTTCTTAAATGCGGCCTCTCCCACCCCCATCCAAGGGCTGGGCCTTCCAGGTCCAAGGGGGCAGGCAGTGAGAGAGGTCTCTCGGTGGGGCTATCCTTAAAGTGCTTTACTGACTGTAAGGAGCCATAGTATAAACACAAAGTAGCATGGTTTTTTAAGTCTCCCTGCCTCACTTGTCTTTTTGCTCTAACATAGCAGTTAGCCCTTGATTACAACATGAAAGCTTACACAGAAGAGATCTTATCCCCTTTACCAGACCTTTGGCAAAACAACTTCAGTTGCAAAATAGAATAGTAGTTCAAAGAGCCATCTAGGGGCCATCTCTCTTCTGACCCCAAAATATATATCAGCCAAGCCGTGTTACAGTAAAATATCATCTTTTCCTTGATTATTGACTTGTAACCACAGGTGGACCAGTTGGCCAGAATGAGACCCAGCGGGCTGCCACTGGGTACTGAAGCTGAGGTCTCGCACACTTAAGAGTCAGGGGTTGCCCTGACCAGTTTGGCTCAGTGGATAGAGCGTTGGCCTGCGGATTGAAGGGTCCTAGGTTTGATTCCGGTCAAGGGCATGTGTATTGGTTGCGGGCACATCCCCAGTGGGAGGTGTGCCAGGAGGCAACTGATCGATGTTTCTAGCTCTCTATGCCTCTCCCTTCCTCTCTGTAAAAAATCAGTAAAATATATTTTTAAAAAAAAGAGTCAAGGATTACACACAAAATAACAGACAAACAGGAAGAAGCAAGCAACAATATAGCATTATGATTCTTATGCAGATTTCTCCCAGTAATAATATTTCAAATCAAGAACACAATTATTAAGACACCCTATAAGATGAAGGCAACAAGAAAAGCAAACAATACCTCAAAATCCAAATACCAAAAACGAAAGTGTTCCAGCCAAATCCCACCTCAAGGAACTGGGGTTTTCCTTAGTCACTGAGCTGTGCCTACCACCGTGTAGTGCCTTTTGATTCCTACAGAATCCCAAATGGTTCAAAGAACCCCTCCCTTCCTCCTGCTGAAATCATTTACATACATTAAGAAGTATGTAAAATAAAAATAAAATGGTGCTGTTAAACGTGAGCTAATGAGTTGGAAACTAGCTTAACTAGTTGACCCCAGTCACTGGGAACTTCAAGGATAAGCTAATGAGTTGGAAACTAGCTTAACTAGTTGACCCCAGTCACTGGGAACTTCAAGGATAAGCTAATGAGTTGGAAACTAGCTTAACTAGTTGACCCCAGTCACTGGGAACTTCAAGGATAAGCTAATGAGTTGGAAACTAGCTTAACTAGTTGACCCCAGTCACTGGGAACTTCAAGGATAGATCTGACCTGGCCTTGGTACTGTCGGACCCCAGTGCTAACAAGGTATTTTGAGGGTTTTGCTCTCTCTTCGTTCAGTTTGGTGAGTAGCCTCTTGCCTGGAAGAGAGATGCTCATTCTCTCAGGATCTCCATATCACTTCCTATAGAATATTCTGATTGGCTCTGCTCGGATCATGGTGGCGGGGCATGGTCACTGACAGCTGCAACATGACCATATGGGGAGGCATGGCTTTCTTCAACGTGTCAGTGATGTGTGCCCATTGTATCGTGATGTGTAGCATTGAACAGTGTGTCAGGTGGTGGTTAGACAGCTCATCATTTCTCTTTTTCTTAACATTATACTTTTATTAATGTAACCTATAACCAAAATATGTCCCTTATTAATAGGTTACCATATTACATCAAGGGCTGCTGCTCAGCCTCTCTCCTCTCTTGTGCTACCTCTGCTGGGAGATTTTGGACTCAGATTTAGGTCTTTAAGCCTATTCCTGTTAGATTTCATATGGCTGTATTGACTCCAGAGAATCAGCCTGTGAGATGCTTTAGCCCTAATTCTGTCATCTGGCATCCTGGTCTCTCTCCTTCCCAAATCAGTGCACTCTGCAGTCAGGTGATAGATACGATTGACAGTGATGCAGGGAGAGAAGAGAGAGTGAGGTAGCTCTAGGTAATCACCTGCATCAAAAAAGTCTGAATCTTCTCCCGCCTCCTCTGTCCCCCCCAAACCTCTACAGTTTTCTTTTCGTGACCTGTGAAGCCAGCCTTCTGGGTTCATGGTATGTTGAAGGTCACCAGGAATGGCATCAAGTAGTCTGTTTGTCTACGGAGGCCCCAACTGGACTAAGTTGAAGCAGGAAGGATCCAGGTTAGACCCTAAGAAGTTCTTGGCATGTGTGGATATGGGAGGTATACTAGAGAAAACAGTAGGTCCATTTCCAGAGGCTGAGAGGCACCTGCAGCTTCCAGAGAAGTCTGTGGTGGTGTAGGGTGGCAAGCAGGGGACCAACGTCCCTATCAGCCTTGTTGAGGCAGGTCGATGGTGCCAGCCTCTGCATGCAGGCATTCTGGGTAATGGGTGTGGCATTCGTGTGCTGGTGGCTTTTGGCTTCCATTGCTTGATTGAAGGCTCCAAACTGTGTTGTTCAGCTGCAAAAACAGTTTTCTTCCTTTGCAAGTAAGAAACACAAAGCAGCCCTTCAGAGGGGGCCGGTGGGCGTGCAGCCGTCCTGGCAGTATGTTGCACTGATCTGACGCAGCACAGGGCACAGCACCCCAGATGGCCTGGCAGAAGCAGAGTTGGACAGCCGCAGCCGGAGGACCCCTGGAGAACAGAGGGCAGTGGGGGGAGTCTTGCCCTGGAAGGCCCTGAGTCCACGGACGATGGCGGGAGGAGGTCTGATGTAGGCACTGGCTCGCCTGTGAGTTGGGCAGGAAGGAGGCTGTAGAGTGGCCTTTTCCATGTGGCCCCGTGGGTCTGATGAAGCCGCGTGTGTGCTGTGCGTGTGTGTCTTTCTGTCCAACTGCACTTTCCCTGGCGGTTGTCTGGGAAGAGAGGGAGGTGGGTCTCTCTGATGATGAGCATCGTGTGTGCCTGGGGCCTCCTCACATCCAGATGGCTTCCTGTCGGTGGAGCCTGGTGGCTCTCTATTCCCTCTGCCTGCACAAGGCCCCTGTTGGAGTTTCAGTTTTGGTTTGGGCAGAATGGAGTTCTGTCTGCTTGTCCTCTTGCTCCCTCCCTCGCCCTCCCTCCTTCCTTGTCTGCATCATTTCTTTCCCCTTTCCTGCATGCCCTGAGCCTCCATTACGCCTGAAAGGAGGGGTTTGGTTAGACGGGGAGTGACTTCCTCATGTTTAGACGAACCCCTCTTCTTGGGCAGTGACCCAAAGACGGGTCTATACTCTGAGGCTGCAGTTAGCTGCTGAGGAGACAGATGGTTGAGGCAGCAGCTGGCCAGTCTGCATGTCTAATGGGGGTTCCCAAGTCACTCTAGTACTGGAGGGCACAAGATAAATGCTGGGTCTGTTCTGGGCTCCTGGTCTCTCATACTGGAGGAGCTGGGTTTGTAGACTGTTTCTCATTGGAGAAGGGGAGCTAGTGAAGGTGGCGAGGCAGGAGTGAGAGCTGGAGGGCTGCTCTCTTGGAGTCAGGATCCAGTGGGGTCCTGGACTTCCTGACAAGAGGGGACTTGTGTCCAGGCTGTGGCTTTTAAGGGGCAGCTCCCTTCCCAGTCCCAGCCAGGTGGGGAGTCCTGTGTCGAGTGCACCTTGAGTGCTCGTCGTTGATCAGCTCTGCCCAGACCTCAGCTACAGGCCAGGCGTGGACATGAGTTGTCCCAGTTTTCC
Organism: Murina feae; assembly: GCA_004026665.1. Taxonomy (NCBI): domain Eukaryota; kingdom Metazoa; phylum Chordata; class Mammalia; order Chiroptera; family Vespertilionidae; genus Murina; species Murina feae. Next base: position 16,136 of record PVJC01016410.1, on the reverse strand, counting down.
CTATCTCTGCCCCAGGAGCATGGAGTCCGGTGTAGGAAAATCCTTGTGTGGGGACTGGAGGAGAGCGGGGAGTGCTAGTCGAGGTTTGCTCTAATGAAATGCTCTCTGGGCTGTTCTGGGGGTTGCTGCAGAAATGATATTTTAATGGAATGTTTTTTTCTAAACTTTAACTAGCAAAGCCATAGAAGTGTGCGCCAGTTAATAATGTACCCGGTGAGTTGCTGAGCTGAAGTTTAACAGCCAGTTTAAAAAACAAGGTAGGAATTTACAAAATAGGACACTGAGAGCATGCGTGTCCTGAAATGATTTCAGTGTTCCTGTCGGACTAAGCGATTTTGTGCTTACTGGGGGGCTTCAGTGGCCCTGTATTCTGGCCTTTCTACGAGGCCCTGGTGTTGGGCTCCCTGTCCCTGAAAAGCAGTTTACTGAGCAGCCCATTTGTAGATGAACCGTTTTGGGAAGCCACATCGCCAGGGCTGCTCTTCCCACCGTGGAGGGCCCAGTGAAGGCGGCTGCGGCAGAGAAGGGAGTCAGGATCCGGACACAGGCAGCTGCTGCAGGCTCACGACAGCTGTAAAATCCACATGGCCCATCAGGGGCGTGGGTGACCAAGGATTAGAGCAGGGTGTGGCTTCTGCCTCAGTATCTGAGATGACAAAGTCCTTTGGCAGTTTGCTTCGGGAAAGAAGAGAAGTTAAAAAATCTCTGAATGGAAAATTTAGGGAAACTGAAACAAAGGCTCCTCTTGGATTCAGTGGTGTGTGTTACTGCAGGAGGTCGGGGCCTTTTGTCAGAGGCCCTGGATCTCAGGCCTCTGCAGCTGAGGCTCCCAATTTCACTTTCACACCCCGGCTGGTGACTCCAGGCGTCCCCATGCCTTGCATGAGCTCTCTGGTGCCCTGGTGGCAGTGAAACTGAAAATGAGCTCAGAGAGTGGACTCTTTCTGGCTTGTTTCTATGTCTCTCAAGGTTCCTGACACTGGTGGTTGCTCAGTGGATCAGTGGATGGTTGTGGAACATATGGGGTCTCTCTCTCACACACACACATACACACACACACTCTCTCTCTCTCTCTCTCTCTCTCTCTCTCTCTCTCTCACTCTCTCTCTCTCTCTCTCACTCTCTCTCTCTCTCTCTCTCTGGTCCTTCCCCTGAGTCTGTCTTCACTCTCCTAGCTCCATTGGAGTTCTCCTTCCCTGGCCTCTTGTGTGTCCTCGCTCTTCTCTGTTTTATTAGAAGACCTTGCTGGGCTGACATTGCACTAGCGCTTTATGTCTTTTGCCTCACTTATTCCTGTAGCTGCCCTATGAAGTAGGTGCAAGGATATACCCAAAGGACTTGAAAGCAGGGACTCGAACAGATCCTTGTCTACCAATGGTCATTGCAGCATTATTCAAGAGTAGAACTAACTCAAGAGTCCATCAGCAGGTGAATGGATAAGTAAAATGTGGTATGTACAGACAATGGAATATTGTTTGTTTGTGAAATAGAATGAAATTCTGATACATGCTACAACATAGATGAACCTCAAAGACATTATACTAAGTGAAATAAGCCGGACAGAAAAGGACAAATATTGTATGATTTCACTTTTTTTAGGCACCTGAAATAGTCAAATATATAGAAACAGAAAGATTAGAAGTTGCCAGGATCTGGGAGGCAGAGGGAATGAAAAGTCACTGCTAATTAATGGTTTTAGTGTTTCTGTTTGGGGTAATGAAAAAGTTTTAGAAATAGATAGTGGTGAAGATGTACAATGTTGTGGAGACAACAAAATAAGAAAAACCTCACCCCTTTTTTTACTTTTTAAGAAAAAGAAGGAAACAAGAGGAGGAGGCTGGGGCTGGGGTGGAGGGAGGTTAATTCTTTTGTCTGAATGTGGTGCAACTGCCGATCAGATGCCAGGTATTAGGGTTGCTAGAATGGGGCACCTGTGGCCACACCCTGGCCATTCTGACTGGCTGTACAAATAGCTCTCCAGGCCTCCCCAGGGGAATGGTCATCAAGATTTAGGCCGTGAAGTAGGGCCATTTGTCCCCTTCTTGTCCCCTCTCCCCAGTCAGCTGATGACAGCTTTGGTACTGCAGCCCAGCATCCTGTGATCGAGGACACGCCTCCCAGTGCTCCATTGTCAGGATTCGCTAGTTTTCAGAAGCAGGTGGTGGTTTTTCTCTGAGAGTTGGAATCATGAAGTAGGGCAGGCAGGTTTCTGTGGAATTATTTTTAGGGCTTAGAATCCAGAGGTGGTTGAGAGCCGCTGTATCTAGCTCCTGCCCCACCACCAAAAAAGAAGAAAAATGTCCTAAAATAAGCAAGGTACACAGAACCCGAAGATACATCAACCAAGTTGGAACACATACCTCTAAAAATAAAAGATGCTGAAATCTGGAAAAGATCAAATATGGCTGCATGGTCAGGTGTTTGCTTCTGGGCTTTGCTGTTTCGTCACCGCCTGTCCCAGTACTGGAGCTGCACAGGACGAGTGTCACTCATCCCCCCGAGACTGTGTAAAGGCCTGTCTTTCATGACGCACGCTCCCTGTGATGGGGAGCGAAGGCCACCTGTTCTGCAGATGCGACGGCTGAAGCCAAGAGGGGTCATAGTGGCTGCCCCTGCTCCTCCCCATCCTGTTGCCCCAAAAGTGTGTTCAGGCCTTGATGTTCCTGGGGAGGGTGCTTTAACTCAGAACCCTGCTTAGTGCTCCCTGGTTCCCAAGGCTCCTGTGGCCAACCCTCGTACCTCACGCACTGTGGTTTTTCTTGTTGCTCCTGGGTGCTGGGCAGACCAGGGCATATGAGAGAGAATCTCAGAAACACAGGTTCAAGGAAGGCTGCCCAAGCACCGCAACCAGGTGCCTGTTCCCATGGCTGAACTTGAGCTTGCAGGAGACGGGACTGACAGTAGTTTTAGTAAGTGTTGCCTGGAGATGGTGAAAGCAGGGGCCTGTCTCCAAGGGTTTTTATGCAGACAGTCTCACAACAACAGTGTGGGGTGGGGATTGTAGTCACGCCCAGTTAGAGTGAGAAAACTTAGGGTAAGTACCTTGCCCAGGGTCACACAGCCAGCAAGAGGTAAAAATGGGATTTGAGCCCAGAAGTCTGTGTGCAGGGCCTGTGCACCTAGCGAGCATGCAAGTCGGCCATTTCTGCCAAGGCCACGGGGCTGTCTGCTCATCGGAGGCACAGCGTCGGGACTCAGGGCCCTGCTGCTCCTTCCCCTGTCTCCTGCTTTGGGACAAAGGACAGAATAAAAGTTTTCCCACTGTCCCCCCACTTACTTTTTTTCTGAACATGGGCGGTGTCACCCTACTTTGGCACACAGGCTCCTGTTTTCCATCTGGTGCATTTCGCTCAAGTCCACCACAGACGTGTTTATCAGGCACCTACTCTGTGCAGCCCTTCAGTTGGTGCGTCACTCCCAGGATCTCGTAACAACCAAGGAGTTAGGTATTACCGCTCCCAGTGAGGAAATGGAGGCTCAGAGAGGTGAACGTGGCCAAGTTAAATAGGTAGTTCATGGCAGAGCCTCAATTTGATCTTAGGATCAGCTGACTCAAAAATCCATGACCTTTCCACCCTCTTCCAAAGGGGTATGTGGGGCTTCTTTACCCCTGGCTCTGCCTAAACCTTCCCTACCTCTGGCTTTAATGTTGCCAGGGTAGGTGTGAAGGCCAAGGTTGAACCAACATGTATCTTTCTGGGAAAGATGCTGGGGGCAGAAAGTGAGGAGGGTCCTGCAGTCCTGCCCTGGGGACAGTGACAGCTAGGATGCCCCTTCAGGCGTGGCCAGGGGCAGGTGCAGGGCGGAGGGCCTCTTTTCTGGGCCACTTCTCCGGTTGCCTGTAGCCCGTAACTGTAAACTTTCCGGAGCTCTTGGCCGAGGGAAGCCGAGGGTGGGTCAGGCCTTAGAGGGGCCAGGGCAGGTGTGAGAAGCAGGCTCTCTCTCCCCGTGAGACTTGTCCTCCATTGAGCTGTGTGGAGCCTGGCATTGGGATCAGCGCTGGGAGCTGGGGACTTACCGCAGCCCTTCCTGGCCCAGTAGCCGAGTCTGCCACCTCTTTCAGGAGCCTCTGTCATCCTGGTGAGTGGCAGAGAATTTGGCTTGGAGGGGGGGGGCAGCTTGGGAACCTCACTGAGGAGACTTGCCGAACGAGCTGATTTTTCTAAAACTTGAGGGCTTTTGTTCTAGGTTTGGAAAAAGCTGTAGCCAGAAAGCGAAGAGAAAAAAGCTTCAGCCAGAGACGACCAAGGGCACAGCCATGAGTGGGCTTTCTGGAGGGGCACGGGGGTGCTGCTGGCTGAGTCGTGAGGACAGATTGGAGATGGGGGCGAGGGGTGGGCATGAGGTGATGAGAGGAAGCCAGAAGTTTGAGGATGGGTTTGAGGAGCTGATGGGTGATGAGTGAGAGCTCCTTCCTGCCCCATGTTAGCCCCCAGTGTGCCTCAGTGCCCCATCTGTAGGTTGGGGGTGAAAGTCCCTCTTGGCAGGTGTCCTGCTGAGACATTGGGAGGTCTGGGCCCGGGGTGTAGCTGTTACACAGCCGTTGTTGTTGTTATGTATTATTTAAGCGCTTCTCCTGTGGCTGAGCAGGGGCCAGGGGTGGAGTGTCACCTTAGGGTGTGGGTTCCTTTCTTTGCTGGGCCCTGTGATCGCCTGTTTGTAACACCTACTGCACCAGGGACTTCACCTGGGTCAGTCACAGAGATGGAAAGCCTTCCTGGAACCCCCAGGGAAGCTCTCCCCCCTCGCGTGGGCTCCTGCAGGGCTTGTTTCTACTAGGCTGGTGTGCATGTCCCCTGTCCCACCCTCCCCCATTCTCCCCCCTGGTCCTCACCTCACAGTCCCAGGCACTCAGGCCTCAGGATATATTTGAGTCAATCCAGGGGTGAGGGGGCAGGGGGTTGGAATCCAGGTTGGAATCCAGGTCTTCAGCGGTTTCTCGTCTCATTCCTGTCTCCTGGTCCAGCGCAGGCCCTGCATGCCCGGGCCTCTTGCTCTGGGTGCCACTCCCTAGGGGCAGTGCTTGCTTCTCCAGGACTGTGTGGCTGAGAGAGGAGGGGGCTGCCAGGGGCTGTGCATTCGGGGCAAAAGGGTCCAGGAGTGAAGGGACCACAGGGACTGAAAGGAGGCATGGCCCACGGTGGATAAAGAAGTCAGTTCACAGTAAAGGGTATGATTGGTGGAGCCATGGGATAGTGTGAAGGGTGGGTGTGCCCCCGCTTGGCCCGGGTGGGAGAGTGGAGGGCTGGGTCATAGAGTGCCTAGGAGTCCTGACCATTACTCATCCTCTGGTTATCAATGGGTCACTTGGGGAGGGTAGGTTTCAGCTCTGAAAATCCACTGTTGTCACCTGGGCTCCTTCTCCTGGATTGGCCTGGGGTGAGCCAGGTATGGGGGTGCAGGCCTCCATGGCTTCTGAGGGGAACTCTCAGTCCCCTCCACCCAGGAGCCACGTTTATGGGAGAGCTGGAGCCAGGAGCTGCACACTGATAAAGAAGTGTTTTCATTCTCGGGGGCGTTAATTAACACAGATTAGATTTCAATGGAGTGGGCCTTTTGTTGCGGGAGCCTTTCTAATCAAGGTAGTCTCAATGCTACTGTGGCTTCACTGAGCCTGTTCAGGTTCATTACTTTGTTCTGTTACCACCCGGGTATTCAGCCCTGATGTGATTACTTATGGTCCCCCTGGGTCCAGTTTTTCAAACTCACTTTCACTGCGGGCCTGCATCTCCCTCAGACATCATCTTCATAGGTGCTGAGCCTGGAAAAAGATAACCCAAGCATGCACACATGTTTCTTGGCTCTGAATTTATTAAACATTTACCACTGTGTTTTCTCAGTTTCTTGAGGTCATCTGGCACAAACAAGATGGGCTTAGCATGGTCTTTCCAGTTGTCATGTTTATTAATAATTCCGTCAGTTCCCACCGTTTGGAGAGAGACTGGAAGTAAACCAGACGGTGGTGACAGGGAAGACAGGAGGAAACAAGGGTAGGGCCCTGTGGCTGGCAGCCGGTCATCAAGTGTAAAGATGGGGTGCTTCTTGGCTTGGGCCCACTCCCCAGCCTTGACACTTCCATTCCTGCAGTGGCACTGTTTGTGCTTCTGGGTGAGAGCCTTCATGCTTTGTCTTTTCAATATTTTTTTTTTTTCTGTCCTTACCTCTGCTGTGTAATTAAGGAATTAGCAAAGAAGATAATAAGTCACCCATAATCCTACCACCCCAGGTACAGATACTTGAGATCTTAGCATATTTCCTTCTAGATTTTTGGAGGCATTTAAAAACCTATTATTGAGGTCTTAAACACTCTCTAAGACTGTATAATTGATGCTTGCTGAATAGTTCTTTTTCTTATTACAGATGTAATGCATATTTGCAAAAATTTGGAAAATACAGAGGGAAAGTACTGATTGTTTCTCCATTTGGTGATAACCACTCTTAGTGACTATTTGTATGTACACACTGACAATCTCTCTTTTCTCAAGCATATAGCATTATCTCTCACCACAATTTGGGGGCATGCATATGCAGGCATCCTTGCTTTCCACTTTTTTACTTAAAACTATCCCACAAATGTGTATCATAACATGAAATTTTCTTTTGAGACATGATTTTAAAAAATAATTTATTTACATGAAACTTAAGTAATATAAAATTTACCATTTTAAAGTGAACAGTTCAGCCCACTGGCATGGCTCAGTGGTTGAGCATTGACCTACAGCCAGGAGGTCATGGTTCAATTCCCAGTAAGGGCACACACCCAGGTTGTGGGCTTGATCCCCAGTATGGGGCATGCAGAAGGCAACCGATCAATGATTCTCTCTCATCATTGATGTTTCTATCTCTCTCCCTCTCCCTTCCTCTTTGATATCACTTTAAAAAATAAATAAAGTGAACAGTTCTGTGGCATTTAGTACATTTATAATATGCAATCAGCACCTCTGTTTAGTTCCAGAATATTTTCTCACTCAAAGTTAAACTCCTGCCTTGTTTCTATCTCTCTCTCCCTCTCCCTTCCTCTCTGAAATCAGTAAGAACATTTTTAAAGTTAATCTCCTTACCCATTAAGCAGTTTCTCCCATTCTCCCTAGCCTCTGGCAACCAACCAATCTGCATTCTGTCCCTATAGATTTATTTATTCTGGATATTTCATACATGACATATTTTTTAAGCTGTGTGGTATGCTTTTATGATCTATTAGAACAGGCCCTGGTGGTCTTCAGCATAAGGTCCCACCATCAAGAAGCTGGGATTCGTCATATAGGTATACCATAATTTACCTAACTAATCCCTTATTTCTGGACACTGAAGTTGTTTCCAGTTTTTTAATGCCTTATAATAATCTTCGTGCATTTTTTTTTTTTTGTATTTCAGATTAGTGAGGACATGCATTCATTCTTTTTTATTGAGTTTATTGGGGTGACATTGGTTAATAAAATTATATAGGTTTTAGTATTTTATATTACAAAATTCTGTAATGTATCATCTGTATTGTGTGTTCACTATCTCTAGTCAAGTCTTCTTCAGTCACCATTTATTCACCCTTTACCCTTTTCTACTTCCTCCCACCCTTTTTTCCCTCTGGTAATCATCATACTGTTGTCTGTGTCTATGAGTTTTTTGGTTGTTTTTGTTTTTTTGTGTTTTTTTTTTTTTTTTTTTTTTTTTTTTTTTTTTTTTTGCTTAATCTCTTTACCCAGACCCCAACCCTTCTCTACTCTGATAGCTGTCAGTCTGTTCTCTGTATCTATGAGTCTGTTTCTATTTCGTTTATTAGTTTATTTTGTTCATTAGGTTCCACATATAAGTGAAATCATATGGTATTTGTCCCTCTGACTGTCCCCATGTCCATCCATATTGTTGCAAAAGGTAAGACTTTCTTTTTTATGGCCAAGTAATATTCCATTGTGTAAATGTACCACAGCTTTTTTATCCAATCATCTACTGATGAGCACTTGGGCTGCTTCCAAATCTTGGCTATTGTAAATAACACTGCAGTGAACATAGGGGGCATATATTCTTTGAATTATTGTTTTGGCTTTCTTTGGATATATTCCCAGAAGTGGAACTGCTGGGTTATAAGGCAGTTCCATTTTTAATTTTTTGAGGTAACTCCATACTGCTTTCCACAGTGGCTGTACCAATCTGCATTCCCACCAGCAGTGAATGAGGGTTCCCTTTTCTCCACATCCTCACCAACGCTTGTTTATTGATTTATTGATTATAGCCATTCTGACAGGTGATGTCCTATTGTGGTTTTAATTGGTGTTTCTCTGATGATTATTGACATTGAGCATCCTTTCATATGTTTGTTGGCAATCTGTATGTATCCCTATTAATTTAGTTTGAATGTGATTGTGAAGCAAACACTCTTTTATTTCCTTGAATGAGGCACTCTTGCCTCAGACCTTTGGCCTCCTCCTGGCTTTTTTTTTTTTTTTTTTTTTTTTTTTTTTTTTTTTTTTTTTTTTTTTTTTTTTT
>PVJC01016409.1:0-33757 GCA_004026665.1 Murina feae | reverse complement strand
TCTCTCTCTCTCTCTCTCTCTCTCTCTCTCTCCTCTTATGAACTGCTGTCTTCCCTGCCAGCTATAGCCTCCTTGAAGACTGAGACCATCTTGCCTGATGATGATTCTCCTCACACCCTCTATCTCTATACTTTGTACATGGCTGGTCCCTGGAAAATGCTAAGAGACACAGGAAGGCTCAAAGACCAGGCCTTCACAGAAGAAGGAAACGTGGGAGCTATGAAAGTCTCAAGACGAGATGACTCTGGATACAGCACTTGCCAGCTATGTGACCTTGGGCAAGTCACTTAACCTTTCCGTGCCTCATATTCCTCACGAATAAGATGGGAACAATATTAGTCTGTACCACATAGGGTTATATGAGCTAAGACATGTAAGGCACAAAGAATGATGACTGGCATATGCAAATCACTCAGTAAACATTAGTTGTTTTTCTTATTAAAATGAAACTAACAACAGAGTTGCCTAAAGATTTTAAGTAACAAAAGTGATTCTGCTAAACTGTAAAGCACACAGGAAGGTCTTTGCCACCATCAGTTAAAAAAATCTCAGTAGAATAGCAGTGGCTGATCCAATATGATTTCCAGAATTAATTCCTAAGCCACAGACCACATTGCTACTTTTTTTGAGCAAATGAAATGGTGAATGTGACACTGGCTCTTCTAAATGATAGAATGACAGACAAAATCATGATGTTTAATAAATGGTCCATCACCTGGCTAAATGCATGAACAGTTCTGGGATTTACCCAGCTCCAGACACTCAAAGAAGGTGTTTTCACTCCCCAAGAACTGGCTACTGGGAGCCAAGGCAGGAGCTGGCAGATAGAGGCGGAGCTGGGTCTGTTGTTTTGCTTTTGACAGGTTGGAAAGTCTCTTGTTTGTGCCTACACACAAAGGCAAGTCACTGTCCACTCTTGCCAACCCTGTAAAGTTAAAATTTTTCTTTTGGCTATCAGATTGAGGAAATAAAAGAGTATGAAAGTCTTTGGGAACCATTTTATCTGTACAGATGGGAAAGCTGAGGCCCAAGGAGGGGAAGAGACCTGGTGAAACACACAGTAACGTGTGGTCAGGACTAGAATCCAGGGCCCAGGACCCCTAGCTCACTGCCCTTCCACTGGCAATTGCCTTCCAAAATCTCAATGCTCCCCATGCTGAGATCCCGTGTCCTTAAATGGAAGGTGATAGGGGCCTAGCAGAATCAGAACTCCTGCTCAGAGGTGAAGCCACACTCCAGCTCCCCATCCCCCCAGCCTCCTCTGTCCCTTGCAATCACCAATCTGTTTTCTGTGTCTAGGAGCTCAAGTTTTGTTTGTTTTTTTTTTAAAGATTCCACATATAAGTGAGATTGTATGGTATTTGTCTTTCTCTGACTTATTTCACTTAGCATAAATGCCTTCAAAGTCCATCCATGTTGTTCCAAGGGTTAATCTTTTTTGTGGCTGAATAATATTCATATGTAAGTGTGTGTATGTGTGTATTTCTTCTTTTTCCATTTATCCATTGATGAACACTTAGGTTGCTTCATATCTTGGCTATTATAAATAACGAGAGGCCTGGTGCATAGATTTGTGCACTGGTGGGGTCCCTCGGCCTGGTCAGCGGACATCCTGAGGGGTCCCGGATTGCAAGAGGGTGCAGGCCAGGTGGACGGACCCCAGCGGTGCACGACTGGGGCCAGGGAGGGGTTGCAGGAGGGCTCCAGGGTGTGTCCAGCCTGTCTAGTCTACTCCCAATTGGCTGGACCCCCGCAGCAAGCTAACCTACTGATTGGAGCGTCTGCCCCTGGGTGGTCAGTGCACATCATAGCAACTAGTCGAATGAACAGTCAGACACTTAGCATATTAGGCTTTTATTATGTAGATACTGCAATGAATGGGGGAGAGGGTAATATAATCTTTTCGAGTAGTGTTTTCATTTTCATCAACTAAACGTCCAGAAGTGGAATTGCTAGATCATATAGTTCTATTTTTAATTTTTCGAGGAACCTCCATACTGTTTTCATTAGTGGTTGCATCAATTTACATTCCCACCAACATTGCACAAGTGTTCCCTTTTTTCCACATCCACCAACACTTATCTCTTGTGTTTTTTCTAATAGCTGTTCTAACAGGTGTAAGGTGGTATTTCACTGTAGGGTTTTTTGTTGTTGTTTTGTTTGCTCTTTGTCCATGTGACAATTACACCATTTGCTGTGCCTCCCCCTCCCCAGTTTTATTGAGCAATAACTGACATACATCACTATGTAAGTTTCAGACATACAGCATGATGTACATCTATTTGATTTACCTATATTGTGAAATGATTACCACAATAGATTCAGCTAACATCTATCTTCTCTTATAGATATAATAAAAATAAAGCCAAAAAATGTCTTATCTCTTTGTGATGAAAACTCTTAGGGGTTACTCTTATCACACAGCAGTGTTAAGTAGTCATCCTGTTCCACATTACACCCCTACCACTTATATATTTTACAACTAGAAGTTCGTACCTTTCCACCACCTTTCTCCAATCCTCCCTCCCCTGATGGTTTTGCTCGGCGTTTGGAAACGCCAGATTTGAGCATCCTGTACACCCTGCAGACGGACACTACCTCACGTTCTAAGTCCTCACTCTCCTGTGGTTCTAACACGCGTCTTTCTTTCCACATCCTCCAACTCTCCTGCATATTCCTTTTATCTGTAGCTCTTCGGAACTTTAATTGACGTGAATTAATTTAGAACTGTAGCTGGGGATGGGGTAGGAGGTGTTAAGTCCCCACCCCCACCCCTGCTGCCTCATTCGTTGCACACCGATTCAGTTTCCCCACCTGCCCAAGGGGGCGAAGAGTAGGGGCTGACTTGAACGCACTGTACGTGAGCCCCCGGGGCGTCCAAACGTCTTCTTACTGCGCCTGCGCGGAAGCCGCCCGGCGCCCAACACAGTCTGAATCTGTCCCGCCCACTTCCCGCCATCGAGGACTCGGCGCTCCTCGCTCAGCCTGCCTTCCGGTTTCCGCGCCGCCGCAGGTGCTCCTGCCGAGCGCCGAGCCGCCAATGGAGATGGCGTCCGCGGCTGTGTGAGGAACCGTGGAGGCCCAGAGCCTGGGCGGAGGACTGGACGGGCCTGCGAGCCTGCGGAAGCGCCACCGGGTACAGAGGGCCGGACAGGCCTGGCCTCAGGGGCGGGGGACGCGGCTTCCTCAGGCGCGGGGACGGGCGGGCCGCGCGGGTGTAGGCTGGTGTGGTGGTGGTGGGTGTGACGCGCCGGGTGGGCGATGTGGCTTTCGGGCCGGACGGTTCTCCCCTGTGTGCTTGCCTTGCGTGGGCTCTGCTGGACTGTGTGGTTACGCGGGGCGTGTACGGTTGTGTGGCCGAGGGGGGATGGTGGGCCGACTCCCGGGTGGTGGTGATTGGGGACCGAGTGTGTGTGGTGTCTGTGTGGTGTGTGAAGTCGTCACGTCATGTCTGCTCCGTGGGGCTGAATCTTTCGTGTTGGGAGTGGTGTTGCCGCCTGTGCACACTCGCGTGGAGGCGGGTTTGTGCGAGTTGGAGGCCGTGCTGCCTGCAGCGGCGGGATGTGTAGTCGGAGGGGCATGTGGCCGCGGAGCGCGCAAGCTGCGGTGCAGGCGCAGGATGGGTAGGTGTTGTTTTGAGGACTTGCGTGCGTTGTGGCTGTGGGGTCTGGTTTGGTGCTCCGTGGTGGAGCTCGGTTTACGGTGATGTTTGGTCACATGATCTTAGAGTTTCATTGGATTTCCTCGCGGTTTGTGCCAGGCTGTGGGCGAGACATTGCGGGCATGTTGGTGGGGAAAACTGACATCGTCTCTTTAGGTTGAGGTGAGTGCTGTGAGGAAGTGCAGGGGCTGTGGTGTCAGGTGGGAGAGTGCCCCCGGGGAAGGGCATTTTCTTGGGAAACGGAGGCTGGATGGAGATGTGAGTTGTCGGGGGTGGGTGCACCGCAGGAAGGGCTGTCAGAGCCCGGGTGCTGGGGCGGGGGGCCGGAGCTGGTGTGTCAGTGTCGCCTCGGAGAGGGCCTGAGCTCTGCCTGTGTGTAGTCAGTCATGGAGTGTCTTCACCAGAAGAAAAAAAACAAGGGCCCTGTCACCCTGTCACGCTTCACCCGTCGGGCAGTCCCTCCTCAGTGGCCCCGTCGGCAAGGCCACCCAAAGCTGAAGGTCATGGATTCCCTCTCACTCTCTCTCTCCTGGTCTCTGGCCTCTGGCTCTGGGGGAGGAATGTCTCTGCATTTGGGGAATGGTTTTGTCCGGGTTCTCCTTATGGCCGGGTGTCCTCCTGAGGTGACATTGGAAGTGACTTTGCCATGGCCCAGTAAACTGAAAATGTAACTTGTTAGGCCTTAAATTGTTTTAGCACCAAGACTTTTTGTGTTTTGTGTGTGTGTGTTTTTTTAAATCTTTATTGCGTTCTTTTTTAAAATATATTTTTATTGATTTCAGAGAGGAAGAGATACAAACATCAGTGATGAGAGAATGATTGATCGGCTGCCTCCTGCACGCCCCCTACTGGGGATGGAGCCCACAACCAGGACATGTGCCTTTGACCGGAATGGAACCTGGGACCGTTCAGTCCGCAGGCCAACGCTGTATCCACTGAGCAAAACCGGCCAGGGCTAGTCTTTTTACTTTTGAGGCAGTGAGAACATTAGGCTTCCTGCTCGACTGTCACGTACTGGTTTATAAAATCTAGTAAGTTCACTGGAAAGAAAGTGCTGTACAAATATAAAACACAAAATAGATTTTTCTTGCCCTGGCCAGAGTGGCTCAGTTGGTTGAGCAACATCCCACCCACAGAGAGGTCACCAGTTCCATTCCCAGTCGGGGGCACATGCTGGGGTTTTAGTTGATCCCCAGTTGGCAGCTGATCAATGTTTCTCACATCGATGTTTTTTGCCCTCTCCCTTCCTCTCTCTCTAAAAAAAAAAATAATCGGTAAAATATATTTTTGAAAAGATGCTTCTTTTTGACCATTAGGTTTCTAATGCTCTCTTTAAACTGAGGTTGAGATTTTTGTTCAGTTTGGTTTTATTAGGGCAGACATAATCTTTCTAATGTTGCGTGCGTTGTTTTTTTTTTACACAGGTGCAAGAGCTCAATGTTTGTGGTTGAATAAATGGTCAGGGTACAGAGAGTCAAAGGAAAACTTATGTTTGTTGATAAGTACTTGAGACATTTTCCCTGTGGTTATACACTTTTCTGAAGTTGGACCATTTGGAAGAAATGTTAGAGAATTGCCTTAGTATGGTGTTTGCTGTTGAAGTTGAATTTTCCTTTCTTAGCTTCAAGAATCTGTGTTTCCCACTTTTTTGAGTTTCCATTGTTCTGTGATGTTCTCATATCTTAGGTTTTGTGTTTTCACCTAAGGATTTGAGAAAGCAGTTTGTGTTCTCAAACTTCTACTGAGCAAACATTAAAGACCCTTATTGAATTGGGGGGGGGGGGAGAAGAAAATTCTCAATTCCTGCTAATTTTCCTGATTTACTTAACCCCCCTCTCTTATTTCCTTTCTCAAGGCTTCTCGTGCTCCAGAGAGGAAGCCCTGTTTAGGGCCATGATGCCACTTCCCCATCATCTGTGTGCTTCTTGGTTAAGCTAATGCTGCGGGAGCCTTGTTCCTTGTGGAAGAATCAAGCTGACTCTTGGCATGAGGCCCCTGCATTGTGGGAGTTGAGAGGGATATTCCCATGGCTTCTCTGGATGACCCAGGGGAAGTGCGGGAAGGCTTCCTCTGCCCTTTGTGCCTGAAGGACCTGCAATCATTCTATCAGCTTCAGACACATTATGAGGAAGAGCACTCCGGGGAAGACCATGATGTCAAAGGGCAAATTAAAAGTAAGAGGGGAGGATCTTGCTTATCCCATTCTGTCAGCGGGAGCTTTAACTCATGGGATAATTTTCATTAGCTTCCATGTTGCCACCAGAACATGATAATCATAAATCCTATATAATAAAAGGGTAATATGCAAATGGACCCTAACAGCAGAATGGGAATGACTGGTCACTATGACACACACTGACCACCAGGGGGCAGATGCTCAATACAGGAGCTGCCCCCTGGTGGTCACTGTGCTCCCACAAGGGGAGCTCTGCTCAGCCACAAGTCAGGCAGATGACTGCCAGCACAGTGGTGGTAGTGGGAGCCTCTCCCACCTTCTCAGCAGTGTTAAGGATGTCTGACTGCAGCTTAAGTCTGATCCCTGCTGGCAAGTGGACATCCCCTGAGTGCTCCCGGGCTGCCAGAGAGATGTCTGACTGCCAGTTCAGGCCTGATCCCCCAGGGGTCCCAGACAGGCCGGGCTGAGGGACCCCCCCCCCCCCCCCCCCCGAGTGCACAAATTTTTGTGCACCGGGCCTCTAGTTAATAATAATAGACACAAACATATATCTAGTGCTTACCATGTGCCAGGCATTGCTCAAAGTCTTCCCGTATGTTAACTTCATTTAATCCTCTCAATAGCTATGTGTCTATGAACCCAGTTCTGGTGAAGGTATCAGACACAGATTAAATAACTTGCCTAAAGTCACACAGTTGGGCCCTGACCGGTGTGGCTCAGTGGATGGAGTGTCGGCCTCCAGACTGAAGGGTCCCAGGTTCGATTCCGGTCAAGGGCATGTACCTTGATTGCGGGCACATCCCCAGTGGGAGGTGTGCAGGAGGCAGCTGATCGATGTTTCTCTCTCATCGATGTTTCTGACTTTCTATCCCTCTCCCTTCCTCTCTGTAAAAAATCAATAAAATATATTTAAAAATAAATAAAGTCACACAGTTGGGCAGTGCTAGGCTTTGTACCTAATAAACACAATTTTTGGGCTTTGCTGTTTCCTGCTAGACTGTTTCAGTTATCTAACTGCCAGCCTAAGAGGGTTTTGGAGTTGAATTTCTTTCCTTTGCTTTGAACGTGGAGGCACATTATTGACTTATTGTCACAAATTCAAGCCTTCCTGCCATCCTTCTTTCTGAAACTAGACCTTGTCCCCTGCAGCCCAGGAAAAGGAAGGTCATAGTTGAGAAACAAAACAAAAAACAATCTAAAAAGTTAAAACTTGGGTTTTGAGCTTCCAAGGAATCAGGTCCTGGAGAGTTGCAGAAAGAACTTTTTAAAGTAATTTTGATTATATGTAGTGTTCACTTCCTGGACTTCAGATTCTAAGCCCTAAATACAACGCAGCTGCTCTGGAACTCACTTTTTAGTGATTCCACTAACCTGCTTCTTACAGCTGGTAGTATTTCTGAAAGCAATGAGACAAAGGATCTGGATGCTATATTCACAGATCTTTGTTGGGTGGGAGAAAGGAATAGTCATGTATTCCTAAGTGTATTTTGGCCTCCACACATGTGAATCACTTGAACCTGTAATCAAATAGTCACACTCTATGTCACACGTTTTAGTTCAGAAAAGAATTGCTGAAAACATTGACACTTATAACTTCTGTCTAAAAACATTGCAGCGTAAAACATTTTCAAAATCCTGAGGCCTGTGGTGGAACAGCTGGATTCTGACTGTAGAGGCTGGTGCAGAGTTATAACCATTAGGAAGTGCCCCCCCCAAAACAAACAAACAAAAAACAACACCCAACTTTTGCACTTTACAGTTCTCAGCGTTCTTTTACATACGCTATTTCACTTAACTCTCCTAGCAACCCTGCAACAGGTGGTTGGTCTCATTTTACAGAGAAAAAGTGAGGCTCAGAGATGGATAGATTACACAGGAATTGGCCGAGCTAGGCTTTGAACCCAGGTCTTCTATCTCCTCTAAGTCTAATGCTGTTCCTTCCACATGGCATCACTGCATACATTGCAGCTGGAAAACAAACAGATCTTCTAAATTTCCTTTGGATGGCTGAAGGGCCTCCATGATTTTCAGTGCGTGTACAGATGATAGCATCAGCCGAATTGGGTCATATATTGTGATATCACTAATACTTTGATGCCAGTGGTAGAGAGGTTAGAGAATGTCCTCAGATTCCTTTTATAATGCCCCCTTTATTAGAGGAAAAATATTTAAGTTAGTTAGGGGAATAACACATATGAGAATCTAGATAATACTAAATAGAGTGGAAATTTGTTCCTTGTGAAAGAAACTTCAAAGTGTTCACTTGTTTTTTCTCCTTCCACTCTCCCACCCTCTCTCCCCCCAATCTCTACTAAGAGATTGAGTTAAGCATTCTTTAGTCAGGGAGGAATTCTTAATTATGTTGTAATTTTCTCTATTTCAGAATCAGGAAAATACAGTTTTAAAGATGGATATCAGAGATTTTTGAGAAATTCTTTGAAAAGAGGATCACCTCTCCATTTGGTTTTTGGATCTTTTAGAAACTTTATGACATTGTTAACTTAAGCAAATAAAATATTAAAACCAAGGAGAGAGAGAGAGAGAGAGAGAGAGAGAGAGAGAGAGGGAGAGAGAGAAACCAATTGGTTGCTTCCCACATGCACTGCGACCAGGGCAGGGAGAGGGGGGATAGAACCCACAACAAGATACTGCCCTTGACTGGGAATCGAACCATGTGGGCTGACGCTCTAACCTCTGAGCAGCCGGCCAGAGCTATGGTCATATTGTATTAAATCTGATATTTTCTACTTGATCCTGTGGCAGAAATGGATAGCAGTCACCCAAGATTTAAGAGCATTAATGAGAGCAACTTAGAATTGAGAATTCTTTTTCCTGCCAGTTGACTCTTGTTCTATTTTGATAGTAGGTCCTCTCACCTCAACTTAGGTGGCTGAACTCCTGTTCTGCAGAGGCACAGTTTTGAAATCAATGCTGGCTCAGAAGAACTGAGGTTCTTGTTTCAGACATGAGGTTTCCAGTTCCAATCCTGGTGCCTGTAAGCTCTGATCTTTGTCCCCTCTTTGATGTCATGTCCTCTTTTGTAAGTGGGGATATCACCTGCCTCATAATGTGAGCATGAACTGGCATAAGGCATTTGAAAGTACTTTGCTAGCCCTAGCTGGTGTGGTCAGTGGTTAGAGCATCGACCCTCCTACCAAAGGGTGGTAGGTTTGATTCCCAGTCAAGGGTATGTACCTGGGTTGTAGGTTTGATTCTCTCCATGTGTGGGAAGCAAGCAATTGATATCTCTCTCTCTCTCTCTCTCTCTCTCTCTCTCTCTCTCTCTTAAAATTATTTTTTAATATGTTTTTATTGATTTTTAGAGAGAGAGGGAGAAATAGAAATCTTGATGAGTCAGGCCAGTGTGGCTCAGAGGTCACGGTTTGATTCCCTTTGGGTAACATGCCTGGGTTGCAGGCTCAATCCCAGGTAGGGGGCATATAGGAGGCAGCTAACCTATGATTCTCTCTCATCATTGATGTTTCTGTCTCTCCCTGTCCCTTCTTCTCTCTCTAAAATCGATAGAAACATATTTTTTTTTAATAAAAAACATCAATGAGAGAGAAACATCAACATCCACTCTATAAAGCAATGGAAAAAATATCTTCGGGTGAGCCTTAACAAAAAAAAAAAAAAAAGGAAAGAAAGTACTTTACTTTGTGCCTGGTACCTATAAGGAATTAATTCAGGAAACATTCATTTTTTCTTTTTTATCACATCTAGTTCTCCTTGTGTTGTGTTTTAAGTGTTATATCTGTTTCTTGAAGCTTTTTGTCAATATTCTCACACATACATTTGGTAAGTGAGTAGAGGAAAAAGAATTCTATGTACAGTTAAGCATTATGGAGAACACAACCTAAGGATGATGATTTGGCTGAATCTCATCCTGGAGGTAAACAAGAAGTGTTTACTCATGAGTCCCTAGGGTAAATACATTAGTATTGATTTAAAAAACTTTAATTTAGGTTTAGTTTACACATAAGTTTTTAAGTGTACAATTCAGTGAGATTTGAAAATTGTGTATACTCATGTAACCACCTCTCCAATTAAGATATAGAAAAAGCACTTCCATTACCCTGGTCCTCTCACTGAAATTAATTTTAACACTTTTATTTAATTGGACTTCTTACATTTACTGCTAATACTGAGAAGCGAATATATTGCTCTGGTATTTGTAATATAGTGGTTGAATGCTTATTATTGTATTTTATTTGGGATCCAGAATTTTCTTGAGCATTTAAAAATATATATCTTTATTGATTTCAGAGCAGAGGAGAGGGGGGGAGAGACATAGAAACACCAACGATGAGAGAGAACATTGATCTGCTGCCACCTGCATGCCCTACATTGGGGATTGAGCCCACAACTCTGGCATGTGCCCTTGACTAGAATCGAACCTGGGACCCTTCAGTCCACAGGCCGACTCTCTATCCACTGAGCTGAACTGGCTAGGGCTTGAGCATTTTTTATACAAAGCATAATTAATTTCTTTAACTCTTGTTAAAGATCTTGTTTTGAGATCTCCCTCCACTCTTTACTGGCTGTTTTACATGAACTCATTTATGGTGTTTTTTCCATTTTTTAAGGTCTTGTTCAGAAGGCTAAAAAGGCGAAGAACAGGCTGTTAAAACGAGAAGGAGATGACCGAGCAGATTCAGGAACCCAAGGATATGAGTCTTTCAGTTATGGAGGGGTTGATCCTTACATGTGGGAACCCCAGGAGCTTGGTAAGAAATTCTCTTCATTCATTCAGCAAATGTTATTGAGCATCTCTATGTTCTTTGTAATGTCTTAAGAGTTGGCTGAGGAGGCACCAGCAAAACCAGAATGGTCTCAGCTTCTTGTGGACCTTATGTCTAGTGTGATGAGAGGGAGAAAATGGACAAGAATGAGCTGAGCACCTGCCTTGTGTTAGGCACTGCGTTACATGCTTCCCATGGGTGCTCTCATTTAACACTCACTGCACCCCTTGGGCGTCTGCCCAGGATCAGACACGGGTAGGGATCCAGGTCTGTGACATCAACCCAGGCACAGATTACATTGACTGGACTGTCTCCTCTCATATAGGACATTACCTGCCTACTAAGAGGTACTGGTTTGCACAATTAATTTTCTGAAACATAATTATGGTACCATATATTTATTTTTCAAATAATCATCTTTTTTGAGGTGATGAAAATATTCTAAAATATATTTTGGTAATGGTGGCACAACTCTGAATATACTAAAAACAATTGAATTTGTACACTTTAAATGGTGAATTGTATGTATGTGACTAATCTTCTATATAAATAAAAATGTAAATGTTCGTTTGTTCAAAATCTTAAATCTCTGAAAGTTCTTCATCGATTGCTTTGAAATTTTGATACAACGTTGCATTCGAATACACGCGTGGTTTTATATACCTACTATTATATAGATGTCACACCATGGTTGTTTTGTTTTTTTTAAAAAAAAAACGTTTTGTTTTTTTAAAAACAGCTCCATCTGTTGGATGTAAAAGCAACACACACTATACTAAATATTTTACGATTCCATTTCAATGTTTCTGATTTATGATCCATGCAAAAGTATTTCCCAATATTCAAATCAATTATAAGAATCACAATTGGCTGAGTGAACGAGCTATTCTTGTGGCCAAGAACAAAGACGTCTGTGAACTTAACAATATTATTCAGTCTAACATTCAAAGCGAGGCAGTCACATACAAGTCTGTTGACACTGTTGTGGAAGCAGATGAAGCGGTTAATTATCCAATAGAATTTTTGAAATCACTCCATCTGCCAGGGTTGCCACCGCACGTGCCAATTATCATGTTGCGAACTATCAACCAGCCAAAGCTTTGCAACGGCACCCGGCTTGCAGTAAAAAAATTAATGAGCAACATCGTAGAAGCAGCAATCTTGACAGGACCTTTTAAAGGTGAAGATGTCCTCATTCCTCGCATTCCTATGATTCCAACAGATAATGCCATTTCAATTTAAGAGATTGCAATTCCCTATTCGATTGGCGTTTGCAATCACCATCAACAAAACTCAGGGCCCATCTTTAGAATTGTGCGGTTTAGATCTAGTCACGGATTGCTTCTCACATGGACAATTATATTTTTGTGTTCCAGAGTAGGCAAACCAGACAATCTCTATATCTGCACAGACAATAGAATAACACAAGCATTGTGCAATTAAACGTATTAGAAACGTGCACGTTCTCTTTTCTGTCTTTTTCATTTAACCAGGCTGAGCCACAGCAACATGTGGCCAGGTACAGCTAGTACCTCAATAAAACTGTTACCAAAAAGATCATGCTGTACAGAGTTGAACTAGCTAATCTTTCATGTGCTTTATTATATTTTCGTATTCATTATCTTGTTCACCTTTCGCCCAAAGCCTTGTGAGATAGATTGCATAGTGACATTCATTCCCACTTATATATGAGGAAACAGGATCCAAAAAAGGAAATACTTACTCAGGTTCATTTACCATATTCTTATAGTGTCACTACAGAATGTGTCTTTTCGAATGATTTAAGTTCTAGAACTGCACTGTCCAATATGATAGCCACTAACTACTAGTATATGTATCTATTTCAATTTAAGTAAAATTAAATAAAATTAAAAGTGAGTTTTCCAGCCATACACTAGCCACATTTCAGATGCTCAATCTCCACATGTGGCTAGTAGCTACATTTTAGAAAGTAGAAACATTTTCATCAAGGCAGGAGAAAATGGCTTTAAAATTAATACTGTACACGTGTAATTATGAGTTATATCTGAAAGCCAATTAGAAACATGAAAGATAAATTTCAGGTATGTGAATTATTTTACCTTTTTAAAAAATGTTTTTTATTGATTTTAGAGAGGAAAGGAAAGAGAGAGAGATGGAGAGAGAGAGAGAGGGGGAGAGAGAGAGAGAGAGAGAGAGAGAGAGAGAGAGAGAGAGAGAAACATTGATTGGATGCCTCTTGCATGCCTCATACTGGGGATCGAGCCCACAATCCCAGGTATGTGCCATGACTGAAAATTGAATCTGTGACCTCTCAGTACATGGAAGACCTTTCAAACAACTGAGCCATCCTGGCCAGGGCCTTATTAGCTTTTTTGATAACTTATTTCATGATTGCTAATGTTAAATTATCAGGGTGATTTTCTGAATAACTTGCCTGTTTCAAAGCTGAAGGAAGTCACAACTTTTGGGAAGGTCAAGCAAATGGCAAATTTTAGAAGTTAATATTTACAGTCACCCCTAAGAACACGAAAGTAAATTTTAGAGTATGATTAGAGAAGAAAAGATACATGGATGCTTTCCTAGTTTTTGAATTTTTAATAGGACTCTAAAATCCTAGAATTTTTACTTGTTTTTAAAATTTATTGAGGATAAGCAGCAAAGTAGAGAGGCTTCCTCAGAGAAATGACAAGTCAGATATCTCCCTCTTCTCCTTCTAGGTGCTGTGAGAAGCCATCTTTCAGACTTTAAAAAACACCGAGCTGCCAGGATTGACCACTATGTTGTTGAAGTCAATAAATTAATAATCAGGTTGGAAAAGGTAAAATTTGCTGTTTTAAAACACCTTTTTTTCTGCAAGTATATATTTTCTGAGGGGAAATTACTTATCTGCAGCATGTATTAATGTAGATTGTATATACTGGGTGCTGGCAGTGTCTGATGTTGGCAGAGAAATGCCTCACCTAGAGAGCTACAGAGAATATAGGGGACAGTTCCCGCCTGGCTGATTTACTGAAGGAAATAGCCCATTTTTTAAAATATATATATATTTTATTGATTTTTACAGAGAGGAAGGGAGTGGGATAGAGAGTTAGAAACATCGATGAGGGAGAAACATCGATCAGCTGCCTCCTGCACACCCACCCACTGGGTATGTGCCCAAAACCAAGGTACCAGAATCAAACCTGAGACCCTTCAGTCCACAAGCTGACGCTCTATCCACTGAGCCAAACCAGTTAGGGCAGAAATAGCCCATTTTGACAGACTTGCCACACAGCCAGTTCCCCTTTTTCTTCCTATGAACTCACCTGGCTACTGCAAAACCTTTCTGTCTTCAGAGTCTTTCCTCTTCTCTGAAGAAGCCTCTTGACCTTGCATAATCCCACAATGGAGCATAGTGTGTGATATCTTTTCTTGGCAAACAGAGGAGCTGGTGTCTAGGTCTCTGAGAACTTGGTGTTGAAACATCTGGGCTAGGCCTTTTGTTCTCTGGTATGACTGCATGTCCCATGCCATGATTACCCTGTTTTACTTTGATCCTAGAAATGCTGTTTGTATATAAGCTGAATTGTGTGGTGGGCATGGCAGCAAACACTGGTACATTTGTGTTTTTCATTTTTTAAATTTAATCCTCACCTGAGGATATGCTTATTAATATTTAAAGAGAAGGGAAGGGAGAGGGAAGAGAGGGAGAAATATCGGTGTAAGAGAGGACCCAATTGCCTTCCCATACGCACCCCGACTGGGAATTGAACTCGCAACCCAGGTATGTGCCCAGACGCGGAATTGAATCTGCAGCCTTTCAGTGTATGGGACAACACTCCATCTAACTGAGCTACACTGGCCAGGGCCTGGTACAGTTCTTTATGTGTACTATGCAGGAGGGAAATGTGTGGCTACTTTAGTTGTCCAGTAGGATTGTGGAGAATCAGGAGTTCTCTGTTGCTTTCAGGAGCCACCCCCATCACATCTTTGCCTACCCCTGGTTAAGACTTAAAGGGCTAACTGACAATAAAGAGATTGGAAGTGGGTCGTAGAAAGGGAGGAGCCTTCTAGGTTATCCCATGTGAAATTGCTTGTGACTTTGTGGGATTGGAGATGAGAGGTGAGACTCGAGAAATGCAGATATGGTCATTTCCGCTTAATGCCTGTGAAAAGTATATCCATCACGTGATAATTACATTTGGCACTATTTTCTCCTTGTCAGCTCACTGCATTTGACAGAACGAATGCCGAGTCAGCTAAGATCCGAGGTAACGCTAAGAACTTTGCTCACATTTATTCTATTTATCTTTCTCCCTGACCAAATTTTTTTTTTAAATGGCTTTTTTATTTATTTGATTTTTGTTTTATTCTTTTCAAAGCTATAGAAAAGTCTGTGGTGCCTTGGGTCAACGACCAGGATGTCCCTTTTTGTCCAGACTGTGGGAATAAGTTTAGCATCCGTAACCGCCGTCACCACTGCCGGCTCTGCGGGTCTATAATGTGCAAGAAATGTATGGAGCTCATCAGCCTTCCCTTGGCAAGTAGGTAACTTGGTAGCGAGACCCTAGACTCTAATCTCCTCCTGAGACTAGCTTGTTTGTTAATCACTACTGGGTGATTTTTGAACTTTTTTTGTTTAAATTAGTGGTGTTTGGGATCTATATTCATGCACTTGTTGATTCCATGAAGCCCAGAGTAGGGTAGGCACTGTGCTAGGGGCCAGGGATGCAATGGTCTACAATAGGGTTTAGCAAACTGTTTCGTAAAGTTCAGATAGTAAATATTTTAGATTTTGTGGGCTACATATGGTCTCTGTGACATTTCTTCTTTTTTTAAACAACTTTTTAAAAATGTAAAAACCATACTTAGCTCAAGGGCCATACAAATACAGGCTGGACTTGGCTTAGAAGTCATGTTTGCCCACCTCTGGTCTATAAGGCATTGTTCATTCCCCAAGGAGTTTAGCATCTAGCAGGGGATATGGACTCACAAATAGATACTTGCTTTACAAGATATAAGTACGATGAGAGAAGTTGCATCAAGCACTCAGAAGAGCTGACCAAATCTTTATCAGCTCTGCTTAGAAGTGGCAGATGAGGCGTTGAGAGGAGACTGTAGGAGATGGTCTTGAAAAATGAGCAGCAGACTCATCATTTTCTTTGAGATAAAAGTCACAAATGTTCATTGTCATATAGAACAGACTGTAATTCCATAATACAAGAGACACTGAGTGTTGTGGAGGCTGGGGGAGAGTGAGAGCATGGCTACTCAGGGTCAGAAGGTGATGTTCAAGAAGAGCCTTGAAAAATGACTAGGATTGCAAAGAGATGGAGCAGGAGGACATCCTGGGTAAACAGCAGAACCAGAGGCATGGAATTTGGAAAAGCCTTATTGAAGGTTAGAGGATGAGCAAACAGAATATTTGGGGGAGTGTGGAAGACATATTTGAGAATTGTGGGAATGAAACTACAAAGGTTAGGTGGAACCAGATGTCCAGAACTCTGAATCTCAGCTGGTTAAAAGTTGCTCGAGATGAACTTGTGGGCTTTTGGGCAATTCTGGGACATTTGGGTATTTGCAGTCTTGGAGAGTTCTGCTGACCTTGCATATGCTTTGGGCTGTGGAACATCTAGACAACATGGGGCAGAAGCAGATGCTTCCTCTGTGAAGCTCTGATAGCCACCAGCACACATCACCTCGATACTTTCTCTTTCTCCTCGAGGCCTACTCCCTGTCTCACCTGAGGCTTTATAAGCTCACCATTACTGGGAAGCTGCTGTGGATAGGCCCTGTAGTATATGTAGGGATATAAGTATGAATAAGTTATTTCTACCCTGAAAGAGTCACAGATTCCTAGGGCAGCTCAGGGGTGTATATAACCTGTCCTACAGGGAGAAAAGTGGAAAGTTCTCCGCGAGGGGCAACATGGTAAGAACTGATAGGAAAGGCAGATCATTTTTGCCTCGAGGACCAGGGGAGGCCTTCCTGGAGGACATGCCATTGAGCTGAGCTTTGGGAGGTGTAGGAGTCAGGTGTTGGGAGTGGGGAAGGCTGTCAGGACAGTCCAGGAAGAAGGTGGGTTGTGTCTGAAGTGTGACAAATGGAGGGGGCAGTAGGAGGTAAGTCTAGGCTAGAGGTGGGTCTTAGAACCTCAAAGACAGACTAGGTTGTCTGGCTCTTTCCTGGATGGCAATGGGAGCCCCTCCTGCCACAGAACCTGACCCCAGGAAGGTAGAGATGTGGGTACTTCTTGCTCATAGGCAGAGTCTGCTTTTATCTTGTCAGCAGCATGGACTTCCCTCCTGTCATGGGCAGTGGAGTGATTGGAGGCTTCAGGCTCACTGCTGCCTGTCCTGTGTTGTGCTTTACAGATAAGCTCACCAGTGCCAGCAAGGATTCCCTGAGCTCCCACACGAGCCCTAGCCAGTCACCCAACAGTGTCCATGGCTCCCGCCGGGGCAGCATCAGCAGTGTGAGCAGTGTGAGCTCCGTCCTGGATGAGAAGGATGATGACCGGATCCGCTGCTGTACCCATTGCAAGGGCACGCTGCTCAAGAGAGAGCAGCAGATTGACGAGAAGGAGCACATCCCCGACATTGTGAAGCTCTATGAGGTGACTTGCTGAGTGCAGTCCTGGGTCTCACTCGAGAGGCAGATTGGGCTGTTCATTACGTCCATGCCTACAGATTTGGGAGGATGATTTGAAGAGTTGTTCCTTTGACTCATTTTTAGTTTCTGCTTACGGGTTATGGCATGATTTCCTAACTGGGGCCCTGGGTGAGTCACAGATGCATCCTGGGTGTGTTGTCACAAACTTGTTCCCTCACTTTCTTGCCCTTTTGAAAACAGAGGTTGGAGGCTTTTGGTGGCCCTGGGACAAGAGGAGTACGGATTATTGCCATGTGGTGTGGACAGGTTCTGTGAGTGAGGGGAGAAGCTGGAACTGGTGGTGACAGCGGGCCCAAACAGTCCTGTCCCCATTTAAGTCCATTCACATGCCTCAGTTCCAGGACACCTTTAGTAGATGCTACTT
The DNA here is from genome assembly GCA_004026665.1 of Murina feae. NCBI lineage: Eukaryota > Metazoa > Chordata > Mammalia > Chiroptera > Vespertilionidae > Murina > Murina feae. Next base: position 16,181 of record PVJC01016409.1, on the reverse strand, counting down.
GAGAGGAACATGGTGTAGTACAAACACATGAGATTTAGTGTCAGAGAGGCAGGGCTCCCAGTGGCCAAGTGAGACCTGCAAGCTGAGGAGGGAAAGAGAGGGGTGGGAAGAGATGAGGGGGAGGAGATGCCTTGGCAGAGGAGGCAACTCGTGTGGAACTCTGAGCAGAGAAACAGTGTCAGTCTGATGTCGCTGAAGGGTCCCTGATAGCAGTTTGCAGGTTATAATGGCTGTGTTTCTGGAATCACCATGAAAATATTCAAATTGCTAAAAATGATGTTAATTAAACCCTATGCTGAGCTGCAGGTGCAGCCATTATCCATCCTTTATGTGGAGTGCATGACCTGGTAACTCATTTTGTAAGGTGCCACTGTGCTTTTTGCTTCTGTCTTTTTTGAAGTAAGCCTTGGCAGTGCCTCGTGCTGGTGTCTTCCGTTGGCAGAAAAAGTCCAACTAATTCAACTGATTTAGAGATTCCACCTAAAAAGCAACTAATCTTTTCCTCTGCCTTCGTAAACTCTGGCTTGTGTCTTGGAAGGCCTTGTTCCTCTTTCCTTCCTGCAAGATTTTCTGCTTGTAAAGTAGGTCTGTGACTCAGGAAATCGATAACAGTAAGAAGAAACAAAAACCCACAAAAAATGCACTATCTGCATTTTTATATTTTAGAAAACGATACAGTTTAAATATATCTTTGTTGATGCAGCATAACTTCTGGGTAGGCTTTTCTGTACCCTGAGAGCACCACTTACTCTTCTTTTTTGTTCTTAGAAACTACAGCTTTGCATGGAGAAAGTTGACCAAAAAGCTCCTGAATACATCAGAATGGCAGCATCATTAAAGTAAGCTATTCCTCTCTGTTTTTCTGAACCAGTGCTGACTTGTTTTAAGCATTTTAGGTCAAATCTTTAGTAGCTGAAAAGGAAATCTTAACTCTGGCTGTGCTTTTCTTTTGTGACCAACCGCAGAGAATCTTTGTCATGTCTCTTTCCGTGTGGCACTGTTACTGTCCTCTGTAGCCACGTTGAGGGTACCCCAGCTACTCTGATGGAGCAAGTTGGGGAAGGGCCTCAGGTGATAGGCACCACTGCCAAATGCAGCATCTGGAGGTGAGCAAGGGTGGGTGTCCCCTGCCCATGCCTGGGTGGATGCCACTTCCGTGTAACACTGAGGTGTCAGGGCTTAGAGCAGACATTTCCTGTAGAGCAGGGGTTGGCAAATGCCAGCCCATAAGCCAAATCTAGCTAGCCTTCTGTTGCTCCTGCTTTTTTTCTTGTTAATCCTCACCCAAGGATAGCTTTCCCTTGCTTTTAGCTAAAGTTGAAGGGAGGGAGAGAGAGAACGAGGGAACAGCAGGGAGAGAGAGAAACATCGATATGAGGGAGACATGTGGATTGGTTGCCTTCCACATGCACCTCAGCTGGGGCAGGGATTGAACCTGTAACTGAGGTACATACTCTTGGCCGGAATTGAACCCATACTCCTTCAGTATGTGGGCTGACACTCTAAATACTGAGAAACACCAGCCAGGGCTAATTCTTTTTTTTTTTTTTTTAATGAATATAAAATTCACGCACCATAAAATTCACTCCTTTAAAATATACAGTTCAGTAGTTTTTAGTATATTCACAAACATCACCACTGCATTAATTTTAGAACATTTTCGCCCTGCCCTGGCCGGTTTGGCTCAATGGATAAAGCATCAAACAGCCTGTGGACTGAAGGCTCCTGGGTTCGATTCCAGTCAAGGACACATGCCCAGGTTGCAGGTTCGATCTCCAGTAGGAGGTGTGTAGGAGGCAGCCAATCAGTGATTCTCATCATTGATGTTTCTATCTCTCCCTCTCCCTTCCTCTCTGAAATCAATAAAAATATTTTTTTTTTAAAAAAACACACACATTTTCGCCCTGACTGGTGTGGCTTAGTTGGTTGAGCATTATCCTGTGCACCAGAAGGTCACTGGTTCGATTCCTGGTCAGGGTAAATGCCCAGTTGCTGGTTTGGTCCCCAGTTGCTACATGGATGTCAACGGGAGGCAACCGATTGATGTTTCTCTCTCCTCACTCTTCTTCTCCCTTTCTTGCTCTAAAGTTAATTAAAAAAATTTTTTTCATCATCTTGATGAGAAATTCCCTACTCATTAGCACTCATAGCTCATTCCCCCTCTCCCTTTATGGAAAAAATTTGCTGACTTTTTCTTCAGAGCTTTGCTCCTTCTGAAGTGTAGTGATATGTGAGCTAAAATTTGAGGTGCAACTTCTAAGTCAGATCCCAGCAGTGTTTTCCCAGCCTTCAGAAGAAAAAATTGTGGTATTCAGTGTTTTCAGTTTGAGGATTGTCTGCCTTTGTTTTAAGTCTGTGTTGCCACCTGTCATTTTTGTAGTGATGCATGTAGGTTTGTTTAGAATAAACCTGTATTTTTATTTGGACACATACAGTGGCACTATTGTATAGTGGTTTCAAAAAACAAAGGGTGTCAGTGACCTTTATGATGTCAATGACCATGTTCTAAGCTCATTGTGGAACTTATCTATAAAGAAAATTAACTTTTTTTTGTATAGTCTTTAAAGAGTTTCCTGACTCTTGAATTTGTAAATCTTTGACTTACAAAACACGAAAGACTAAACCCAGTTGTTTTGTGGCAAAAACACCTCTTCTTTTATATCTCTTCCTGACTCTACTGTTGCTTTGGGTCTCTTCTTCCCTTCCCCGTTCTTTCCCAATGTTTCCCAGCCCACAGGGAAGAGAATAGCAAAAAGGTAGGGAAACCATTGTAGGTCCTGTCCCAGTTTACCTCCATTCTAACAACGAGATGTCTGCAGCCCCTGGCAGCAGACAGTGGAAGTGGAGCAAATCCTATTTCTTGAGCCCTCTCAGCCACCACTCTCCTATGGCCCCTTCCTCCTTACATTTGTACCTCCTAGACCCCAATTTTTCTCTCTCCATTCCTTAGCCTAGAGCACTGGTTCTAAAGAACAGCAGGGAAATGAGCAAGAATTTCAGTCTGCCTTCTCTGTGAGCAGGTTGGAAGCAGAACCCCAGGTGATTCTGACATATACTTCCCCCAAATGGAAAGTTCTTGGCATGGAGAATCCTTTTTCCCTGGGAGCTTTCTGGAATCAGCACCCCTCCTATATCCCTGCCTATTGCTTTGACATTAGAGCAGGACTGTCTTCTACATGGACGTCAGCAAGGAGAGCTGTGTTCCTGGAAGTTTCATCTGGCACTCAGTGTTTTCCTCATGAGATTGTTACCAAGGGACTCCTCTCCCTGAGTACTGTTGGTTTTTGCTTTGTGCCTCAGACACAGTTGTGGTTCATGGGCCTCCCTAGGCAGGTGGGAGCTACCATACTAAGCACATTGACAAATGTCTAACTCCTCCTCCTCCTCTTAGAAAGACTGGTTCTGAAGGGCTTTACATGCATTTCATTCTCTTACTCTTTCATTCAGTGGGTAGTTATTAAGCATTAGCTCTATTCCTAGCACTAATCTAGGTCCTGGGCTGCAGCAATGAACAGTGAAGACCATGTCCACTTTTGTGGAACTTCATTTTTGTAGGAGCATAGGCTTTATCCAAGTGAACAAATAAGGAACAGGATAACCCCAGATGTGATTGTTGCTCTGAGGGAAATGCAGTTGGTTGACATAATTGCAACCAGGGGAAGTGATTTCAGATTTGGCCAACCTTGTTATTTCCCACATGACTTGGAGATACTGAAATAAAGCACAGGTCTTCTCAATTCTAGTCCAATGTTCTTTTTGCAAACTATGTAGTGAAAGATAATGGAACAGTCTTACTGGATCCTCAAATTACAGCACACACCAACATTTTTCCAGCTAGGACTGTTTTATAGATGATAAAATAGGTAAGCGCAGCAGTCCTTTCTGCTTATTTAACTTAAATTGCTGTTGCTTCAGAAGCAGGGTTGAGCGGCCAGTGCTCAGGCTGGATTAATAGTTGCAAGATCTTCTAAAATGTTTCTCTTCTCAGTAAACTGATTAAGCTTGATCCTTAGTTACTGAGGACATAAAATGAAAAGCTACAATCACAGGGCTTGGAATTTAAGTCTGGTGGGGGTGACAGATTTGTAAATGGTCAATTCTAAGGCCACACAATAACTGCTGTGGTTACTCTGAGATGGAGTTAAACTGCTTCTGGCCTTCCCTGTTGTCCCTTGCTCCACCCTGGGCAGAGTTCCTCCTTCTCCTCCTTCTGGATTTGGAGTCAAAGTGCTTTTCTTGTGTAGGGAGCAGTTGTTTATGAAACCCAAGAGCGTGGGGCAATTGATGCAATGCTGGGTTGCATATCGCTATTGGGGATCCCTTGATCGGCTTTCCAACTGTTCCTGTTGTGTCTGGGGTAGCCTTTGAGTGAGAAAAGCCAAGTGTTTTCTACTTTGATGTAGTGTAACCAATTTATTTAGTAAACGACGTCATGCATCTTACTAGATATAGTGAAATTGTTTAGGGGAAATTGGCCAAGAAGGTTACGTTGCATTTATTTTGGTGTTGAGTTTAAGAGCTAGTCCTTGAGGCCTATGGTGTTTGCAAACTTTTGTACCACATTAGGTGCAAAAGTCTGAAATGCCACTTGGAGAGAATTAACTGTGTGTTCCTTTGTGAGGCCTTAAATTTTAGAGTCCTCTTAGGCTATACTTTCTAGTCCAGTGGTTGCCAACCGGTGGTCCGCAGGCCAGTGGTGGTCTGTGAAGTCTGAAAGATGGGTGACCACTGCTCTAGTCAGTATGATGAAATGTAAAATGGCTTCTAAGTAGTAACGATATTTGCTAGCAAATTGAAATAGAAATTCCAGTGAATTCATTTTCTCAACTTTGATGCATGGACAATTAATGATTATGCCATTAACATTTTGTTCTTGAAGAAAGTAAGTGTTCAAATTCTAATTAATATACATTTACTTAGTTCATACATATAGGAGACTTTTGTTTTTCAGACATTTTAAATGATGTTGAAAAATTGTTCAGTGCGTATCTATCTACACTACTAAAAGAGAAAGATGCAAATTTACTGTACCTTCATGGCACCCACCAGCCAATCAGGAGTGAGCATGCAAATTAACCCAACAAAGATGGTGGATTAATTTGCATATGCAGGTGCCCAGCGGCCGGAGGTAGGGCGGGACTGGGGGTTCTGCACCGCCTCAGCCATTCCAGGAAGCCAGAAAGGCGGCTCCAGGCCAGAGTGAAGGCGGTGCCAGCAGCCAGAGGAAGGAAGGCCCATTCTGCACAAATCTTTGTGCATTAGGCCTCTAGTGTGTGTGTGTATATACATATATATATATACACACACACATATATATATATATATATATATATATATATATATATATATATATATTAGTAAAAGCCTAAGCAACAGTTATGACCAAATGACTGGAACTATCAGTTGACCAGTCACTATGATGTGCACTGACCACCAGGGGGCAGATGCTCAATGCAGGAGCTGCCCCCTGGTGGTCAGTGCCCTCCCACAGCCAACCTCCTGCAGCCCCTCCCCCTGGCCAGCTGGCCCCCATGGGCCCCTGGTGCTAAACCATTTGTAGAGACCTGCTTCTGGGTCGGGGTTTCATATGTAGAGAGCAGCTTCCTCACTGCAATCTATGGAAAGTCAGCCCTCAACACAAGGGTTTGTCTCACTCCTGTCCTCGTCCTTCCCACTGTGGTGGTGGTGTGGCAGCGAGGGAAGGAAGTGGGGTGGTGGGGAACTGTGCAATGGCAGGGCGCTGATGGTAGCATCAGCGACCATTCCTTCTGCACCTGGCCCAGCAACTGTCGCCGCCTCTTGCAACACCACAGAGCCTTTGGGTCCGGGCTCGGATGAGGAACTGGGGGTGGGTGGAGGCGGGCGCCGCCCCTTTCCCAGGGTGGGCTGAAGGCTGGCTCTCTCCTTGGGGCCGGCAACCAACCTCCCACGGTCCCTTCCCCGGCTGGCCAACCTCCCATGGTTCCTCCCCCAGCCGGCCAACCTCCCACAGTCCCTCCCTGCCCCTCCCCCAGTGCACAAATTCATGCACCAGGCCTCTAGTCTCCCTATGTATAAAAGGCTAATATGCAAAGTGTTCCCTCAGGAATTCTACTGGAAGAATGGGAGTTTGATCACTCACTGTGATGTGTGCTGACCACCAGGGGGTGATGTGGAACATAGCGGGTGACCAGTGGTGGCAGTGGGGCGCTGAGAGAGTGAGGGAAGGAGGAGGCGGGGAGGTGGGAGGAACTGCGTGGTGGTGGTGCACAGGTAGCAAGGGAAGGAGGAGGTGGGGAGGCAGGGAACCTGATGGTCCTGATCACTGGCCAGGCCTAGGGAACCTACACGTGCATGAGTTTCATGCACCAGGCCTCTAGGATAAGCCATAAAAACAATTGATAATGTGAAAATTAGATTCAGTTAATGTAACAGATTCAGTAGTCAGTAATCTGATTTAGCTTTTCAAAGATATGTTGTATCTAAATCTTATGAAAACCCAATTTATCTTAATGCAATTAAATATTGAATAATTCATGATAATTTTTCCACAGTAGAAATAAAATGATGCCTGGCTGTATATTTTCTGAAAATAAAAAATGTAAAAACCTAAAATAAAAATCTCTGATTTCTCCTTAGTGCTGGAGAGACAACCTATAGACTGGAACATGCCAATGACCTTCGCGTAGAAGTGCAGAAAGTGTATGAGCTAATAGACGCTTTAAGGTAATGTTTGGTGATGTCTTATGTACTGCCTTGAGTGGAGGAGGCACTATTTTAATGAGGTAGTGGGTGGCTAGCAGACCTGAACTTAGCTGGAGTTCTGATGACAGCAGTATTTGTAATGATGAGGCTGAGGAAGGTGTCAGCTTTGGCACTCAACACATCTCAGTAACTTTTGGTTAATGATTTCTAGTATTCAGTATTATTATAAAGGAACATGAGTTTATTGAACCCCAGCTGTGTGCCAGGAAATATCACTGGATATTTTCATGGAGTGCAACTCATTTATTCTATCAAAGTTACCCTGTGAAGTAGGGGTCAACACCCCATTTTATAGTGAGAAAATGCACCACAGCTAGCACAAGTGGTGGAGCCAGGATTGAAACCCAGATTCTTCCTTCAAATCAACAGCTACTTTAAAAAAATATATATTTTATTGATTTTTTTACAGAGAGGAAGGGAGAGGGATAGAGAGTTAGAATCATTGATGAGAGAAAAGCATCGATCAGCTGCCTCCTGCACACCCCCCACCGGGAACGTGCCCGCAACCAAGGCACATGCCCTTGATGAGAACTGAACCCGGGACCCCTGAGTCCGCAAACTGACGCTCCATCCAGTGAGCCAAACTGGTTAGGGCAACAGCTACTTTTTAACTGGACTGGATGTTGGGGTTAAATCAGCCCTTTGCGGTGTAGGAAGTACAGTGACTCAGGGAAAGAACTGAGGTGAGGAATCCTTGTTCATCTGTATGTACAGGACTGGCTACATAATTTGTGGGGCCTAGTGCAAATGAAAACGTAAGTTCTTGTTCAAAATGGTAAGAATTTTAAGACAGTGACAGCAGAATATTAAACCAAGCACGCTACTCTTCTAAGCACCAGACCCATGTGTGGTTGCTCGTCACTCACCCTTGAAGCTGCCCCTGCACCCATGGTCAGTCCCTCGATGGCCAAGTGTTTGTCACGTACCCTGTGCTGTGTTAGGGGCCTTGGATACAGCCAAAGGGTAAGAAATGGGCTTTGCCTTCAAGGACACTTTGATGGAGCCTCTAATCTGTCTCCTCCACGAATCTTCCCAGCATGCAAGCCTGGCAACTCAGAGACTTTGTTTCTGAGGCTGACAGCGCTTGTTACATTGATGTGTTTGTTCCAATTCAGTAAGAAGATCTTAACCTTAGGCTTGAACCAGGACCCTCCACCACATCCAAACACTTTGCGGCTGCAGAGGATGATCAGATACTCGGCTACACTTTTTGTGCAGGTAAAGCCATCCTGGGGTGGCAGAAACATTGCACTTGCCTCCCTGCTCTTCTACCATTCAGGAGGCAGACCAAGCCACTGGCTTGTTCATTTCCTCTTTGCACAGTGATTACTTTTTAAGATTAAAAGTGCATTATGCCACATTTAGAGAAAAATCTGGATTTCAAAGAAAAGTAAAAACTTTTAACCCTAATGTCCCCAATACTACCATTATTCTGGTACATACATATTTTTTTTCCATTTACATTTATAATATAATTGTTATAAATTAGTGTTTATTTGTACATTTGTGTCTTCTCTTTTTATCACTGAATTTTATATCATAGTACTTTTTTACATGGTCCTCAAAGAGCTATCATTTGAATACTGCTACAAAATACTGCTTTGGTATATTACCATCCTTTATTTAACTATTCCCTTTTCATTGAACATTTGATAGATTTCCATTTTTTGCCATTATGAGTACTGCTTGATGGATATATGTGTACGTAGTATTTCTTCCTTGGTATAAGATCCTAAGGGACTTTTCCTGGGCCATTGGGAGGAAACAGCTGATTGTTCAAGGGCAGACTAAAGTTGGGTGGTTAGATCTGATTGTTTCTACCTCAGGAAGCTCCTGGGGGAGTCACATTTAACCACCGTTGGGCTCCATGAAAGAGAGACTTCATAAAGTCCTAATGGGTTAGTTTTCCAACATTGTATTGCAGAGAATTAGGCCTTTCTCCTTTTGATTAGTGGCTGTATTCCACAGTCATTTGGTGAGTGTCTGCTGTGTACCAGGCAGTGTTCCCGGTGCTGGGTAACCTGCCGTGAGCAAAAAGGCAACATTCCTGTTCTCATAAAACGTCTGTTCTAGAGAGGGGCTTAGATGAGAAACAACCAAGATATACAGCTTATGTTGGAAAGTCCTGTGGACAAATAGAAAGGCTGGAAAGGTGGTAGGAAGCTCGGATGGAGGCTTACACGTTTAGGCAGGGCGGGCAGGGAGAAGGCCACATGGGGAAGGTGGAGAATTGGGATATCTGGTATTGGTCATTTCATAAGGGACAGGCAGGCCCAGTTGCAAGCTGACTCTCTGACCCATTTAGGGGTTTAGTCTTTTTTTTACTACTGCTAATTAATGTGGCTGTCCAAGCATGGAATGGCTTAGCCTAAAGGACTCTCGCCACAGGGCTAAGGTTCATTAAAGGTTTAAATGTAACATTGTCTATGAATCCCTGTAGGAAAAGTTGCTTGGTTTGATGTCACTGCCAACCCAAGAACAGTTTGAGGAACTAAAGAAAAGGAAAGAAGAGATGGAAAGGAAGAAGATGTTAGAGAAACAGGTGAGTGAAGCTCAGGGGTGCTGGCATCTGGCTTCCTCTCTGGGGCTCTTTTGAGCACAGAGGCCTCCCCATGCTCCCAAGAGCTCCTGTGCGGTTGTACACCAGAACTCTTGCTCTCTCTAGTTTCCATTTGCCTTCTGTTCTGTTCTGTTCTGTTCTGGCCTCACTTTCATCTGTAGACATCAGAATTGTTTTTCTCTGCAAGTCCTATTTTTCTTTCAGGGGAGCTGCTGGTTTTCTTCTGTCCAGAATACTATGGAGACTAGCTGTCCTCCCTCTATTACAGGTTGCAGAGGGCCCAAACACCAGGAGGTTCTTTGTAGAACACTTTGGAATATGCAGTATTACATTTAATACTGTATGAGTTTCTAGTGTAGATGAGTGCTTTAAGACAGGTGTATGGCCAGTGGATCTAAGATTGAGAAAATTTTATCCTTTAACTTACTGTTATTTTATTTATTTTGTCCCTCCTCTCCCCCTGAAACGAAGGCATGTTTTGATTTTAGCAGTTGGCTGTCTTAGTCCTGAAGTGGGCATTTGGGGTCTCACAGGTACAAGAATAGTGCGACTATAGAGGGCAGCTGATTGTGTGGCTGCTCATGTCCTGGTGACTGTTTTTTCTCTTTGGTTCTGCTGTCTCCCTAGGCTTCCCTGGAATCCCAGCGAAGGCTTGAAGAAAGGCGGAATGACCTGCCATCTCGTGCCAATGGGGAGGTGGTGTACCTTCGAAGGGGTTCTGCCCCCTTGAGAAAGGCTGAGGGCTGGCTCCCCCTGTCAGGAGGTCAAGGGCAGAGTGAAGACTTGGACCCCCTCCTCCAGCAGATCCACAACATCACATCATTTATCAGGCAGGCCAAGGCCGCAGGCCGGACAGATGAAGTGCGCACCCTGCAGGAGAACCTGCGGCAGTTGCAGGATGAGTATGACCAGCAGCAGACAGAGAAGGCTATCGAGCTGTCCCGCAAGCAGGCTGAGGAAGAGGACCTGCAGCGTGAACAGCTGCAGATGCTATGTGAACGCGAGTGGGAGCGAGAAAGGGAGCAATTCCAGGCGGCGTCCTTGCACACACGGACCCGGTCCCTGGACTTCCGAGAAATCAGGCCTTTTCAGCTGGAGCCCAGCACAGAGCCTTGCACCCACCTTGCTCATGCTTTGGATCTGGGTTCTTCCCCAATTCAGAGCAGTGCAACTCCCAAGACCCCTTCACCCACCTCTGCACTTGAGCCTATCAGAATGTGGTCTGGGCCTCCAGCTTTTGGCCAGGAATTCTTGCCCCAGAGCACCATGTCGCAGCAACTCGAGGTGCCCTCCCTAAATCCCTTTGATGAGGAAGACTCCTCTAGCCCTACAGCAGATGGCCCTACCAGCCCTCATGCTGCAGAGCCTTCTTGTGGCCCTCCATCCCACATCCTCAAAGAGTACAATCCTTTTGAGGAAGAGGAGGAAGAGGTGGCAGTGGCAGGGAATCCCTTCACTAACTCAAACAGCCCAGCACCCAACCCTTTCATTGAGGAGGATGAGCGTCCTCACCAGAGACCCTCAAGCCCTCCTGTTCCTGGCAACCCCTTTGAGGAAGCCACCTGTACCAACCCCTTCGAGATGGACAGTGACAGTGGGCCAGAGGGCGAGGAGCCCATAGAGGAGGAGCTGCTCCTCCAGCAGATCGATAACATCAAGGCGTATATCTTTGATGCCAAGCAGTGCGGTCGCCTGGATGAGGTGGAGGTACTGACAGAGAACCTGAGGGAGCTGAAGCGCACCCTGGCCAAACAGAAGGGCTCTGACTGGCCTCTGGGCAGGTAGAGCATCTTTGTGTCCAGGGGCCTGGCAGGAGCGGGTTGGTGGAATTGATGGGCAGGAGGAAGGATGAGAATTCAGATGCAAAAAGGTTAGGGGAGGAAATCCGCTATTTTCATGCCGTGTACTTGGAGGTTTTTTCACTACAATTAAAAAATAAATGGGAACTAGAACAGGAAGAATCAGCATTCATTTGCTGTTTTTCCTGTGCTTTTTTTTTTTTTAATTGGGTTTTCCCTTTAGAAGGGACTTAAAAGTTTCACTACTGAGATATAACTAAATGCATTTCTGTTGGGTCCTGTTGTGCACCTCGTGGGTCCATTTGTCCTGCCTAGTCTTTGATCATTATGAGTATTTATATAGGGCACCCTTATATAGAGCAGCCTTCTAGAGGGCCCTCCAGTAGCCAAGACTGACAAGGGGATTCCTTTAAACCGCTCTCCTCTGGCAGAAGCCTGACCCCGTTAGGCTGAGGGTTCCTTTCCCTGGACCTTCCTCTGTCCTGCTGGGTACATCCTGCCTGTGCAGAGGGAAGGGTCATGTATGCTAGGAAGGTGCTAGTTTAGACCCAGGAGATCCCAGCACTTTTTTAAAGAGAGGGTGATGGGGATGAGGTTTCACCAGGGTGTGTTTCCCTCTCAGTTTGTTCTCATTTGTCTTTTTTAGGAAGTTAAACTCCTAGTGCTGAGGTATCACTGTAGTCTGATCATGAGCTTCTTAGAAAATAGAATTGGCTAACTTTTTGGTTGATCAAGGTCATATTATTTGGGAAAAGAGTCTCCACGCAAATGTTGTCTGTTCTCTCTGACTACTGGAACAATTGTCTGACCCTGGAGAAACCTCCTTGAGCTTTAGCAAAATGACTTGTTGCTGGGATTTTTTAGAGGGCCTTGTCTGTAATTTAGGAATGGGCTTTCGTGGAACATTGTCAGGATAGAAGCTTCCCTAAGTCAAAGGTAAATCAAAATAATTTCCAAGGCTGGTTGATCAGCCTTCTTCTCTTTTTGTTCATCCTGTCCTGACCTGGGGCGCTGGTGAGATTTTTCTTCCCAATGTTTAGCATTAAAAAACTGAAATGTTTGAAGAAGCACAACCCAGGACCATTCTAGTAACACGGCAGTTCTTGAACTCTTCACCAACTAAAGGCAAAAAGGGAACTTGCTAATTTAGCTCTGGTGCTTTGGATTATGGGAACATAACCCTTAACTCACATCTGACATCATGATATCGAAGTGTGCTCAGCTCTGGGTAGAGTTCCTGTAATTACACTTGTTAATTAATGAACAATAACTGACCACTAGTCACTTTATATCCCTTAACTAACTCTGGGCCATACTCTCACTGGTTACTGATGTGAGAGCTAAACTTCATTTTGTTACATTCTGGGAAGACTCCTGTTGGTTTTGGAAATGTTTGAAAAACGTGGTATAAAAATATTCTGTATTTGTGTTGACACTATTTACATTTCTTTAGCACCTTCTGGATCTTTGGGTTGAATGAAAAGGGGTGTATAGGGATATGGGAATGGGGAGTCAGTGGAAGACTTTTTGCATTTGGGTTCTGTTCACAAAGGAACATGAGTGGGTTATTGACGTCAGCCAGGACCAATCTTGCTGTCACGGTTGTGGGAAGTTGGCATCCAGGCATTTAAAACACTGCCTCATACAGGCGTCATTTCTCCCTTGAGGTCCACGCCCTTCATGCTGTAATTCTGGAGACTTCATGGATGGCTCTATGCTCCTCCCTGCTCAGTCTGTCCTTTCTCTCTGACTGAAGGGGAGGAAGCTCTCTGCCAAAAGTTCCTAAATGCTGCCAAAGCTGCTTTACATTATAATTACTTTCCTTATGAGAATATATCTCTTTCATTAACTGCTGCTTTCAATTAAGACTAGTTTACTAAACATAACCTTTCTTTGAAATCAACCATAGGTAGCAATCTGTATGTAACTAAGCATTGAGACCCACACATAGGAAACATTTTTCAAACAAACAAACAAACCCATACACAAACCCTCCCTCCTTCCAAAACACTGAGTATCCTATATCAACTAAAACCCTCCGATACGATCGAATTCTTCTATGGCCACACTCTTCCACCGATTCTTTAATTCTTTCATGGCTCTTCTCCGATAATCATAGACATGGTAGGAGTTAGAATTCGCTATCCCTCAGTACCATTTCCCATAATGCACACAGGCACACAGTTGGGTTTACAGAGGTGGGTTAACATCGGAAAAGATGGCCTGTGAATTATAATCACAACTTCAAGTTCTTGACTCATGGATATTTCACCTCCTGCAGTCCTTCGTCAGAAAATGAGCAAGTTCTTGATATAGCGTTGGTAGATCTCCCAAAAAGGATCATATATGGAAGAGACTTTGGCTTTTTCCTTTTATGCCTTGTTTATATTTTTCCCTGTCTAACACACTAAGGATACTTATTCAATGTATTTGCAATTCAATGTGTTTTTGTTGTTCAGACACTAAAATGTACCTGAGTCACCATGAGCCATGTGGTAGGTTGGACATTTGCATAGTTAGTTTGGGACTCAAAGTGAGAAGCTGGTCTCTACCAGGTTAGAGTCTGTGGTAGCAGATTATGCTGGTCATCTGACAATGATGGAGACATTGATTTGCATGCACTGGGGCCTGGTATTGGAACCTTTTTAAAAAAATAAAATAACAAATATTAGTGATTGGAGATGTGTATGTATGTAATAAAAAGCCTAATATGCATGCGTGTTGCATGAGAGTCACCAGATAACATACCTTCCCCACTTTCTTCATGACCTGAGTATCAGAAGATAGCCCTAGCTCCTCTTTTACCTGTCGGCTTACGGCCTCCAAACAGAATCAAGGTCAATGGGCTCTTATTGGGTAAATGTGAGTTCCAATTCTGCTCCAATTACTCCTGCAGTGTTAGTTAGATGGACCATTTTACACAAGCACAGTGTAAAACTTTGCAATCCTATTATCCTCATGGAAGGAACAGGCCTAACAATGTTGAGGAACCTTTCCGCTGCCATTTGTGCCAGGCACTGCCACATGTTCACACAGTCTGCATTTAGGTCTTCTAGCAGGCCTGTGAGCTACTTACTTGGATATTCACCTGACACATGAAGAACCAGGTTGAAAAAAGTTAGCCTGGCAGGGATGAGGATTCAAAGCCTGGTCTGCCTGACCCACATGGCCCTAAGTAGCAAGGAGGGTTTGATCTGGATCAGGCACAGTGGGAGTGCACAGGCATTGTGTCTGGCCCGGAGGTGGCAGGGATGGGCAGGTGAGGAGCTGCTTGAGTGGGTTTCTAATATTGATATCACTTGAGCCTTGGATGTGGAACTTTCTAAGACCCATATAGGTCACTAAACTAGGAGGAGGTAATATTTAGTGCTCACTGTGGCCAGACAGAATGCTACGTATTATGCATGGATTACCTCACTTAATCTTGCCAACAACCTCAGTTTACAAATGAAATGAGTGGTGAGATTAAGCAGGCTCAGGGTTATGCCACTGGGATCGCAGCCCAGGTCTGTCTGACTCTAAAACCCAAACTGCCCTGATCTACTTTGTATATGGACACTCATGTGTCTAATGTGGGATGGGATATTTCATCCATAGGAAGTGTTCCCTGTGGTCTTTAACATCAAAAGCTCTTCTGCCTAAAACTCTTCAGTAGTCTAGCACTGTTTAAAAATTCCGTCAGAAGAAACTTCTGGTTTTAGCTCAGGCACACAAAGAGTTTGGAAGTTGTCATTCCTGTCCTTACAAGAAAAAGCTGGACAAACTGAAAATCACTGATTTTTCTTGGACCCATCAGAGAACTGACTTTGCGGGGCAAATGGCCACCCCAAAATCTGGAAAAAGGTAAGTTCAGAGTCACAGCTGAGGTCTGCTTACTTGGAGCAAAGCCATTGGAACCATACCTGTTAGAACATTTTGACAAATTGTCGGGTCTGAGTGTTCCAACACTCTTAATCACATGGTTCTCCTGGTAACTGGCCTCCATCCCTTGGGGCTTTCTAAAAGTCACTTCATTTACATAAACAGATGTGTTTGAATTGGGGATTGTTATAACAAAAGATGCTCCTTTCACTTTTAACTAGAGCCATTTCAGGGAAAGGGACAGAATCCAGAGATTATGACAAAAGATGCTTCTGTCTCATTAAGAAAATGACAGGCTTTTAGGAGCTCGAGGAACAGAGACCAAATATACATATCCTATATAATAAAAGCCTAATATGCTAAGTGTCTGGTCGTCTGGTGACCAGTTGCCTGTTCAACCAATCAAAGCATAATATGCTAAAGCTGCTCAACTGCTTGCTAGGACTTGTATTGACCACGAGGGGGCAGACCACCAGTCGACCAGTTGCTATGACGTGCACTGTCCACCAGGAGGTAGATTCTCCGACCAGTAAATTAGCTTGATGTTGGAATCCAGCCACTCAGGACTGGGTGGGACAGGGCCAGACATGCCCTGGAGCCCTCCTGTAGTCCCTCCTCAGCCCCACTCATGCACTGGTGGGGGCCCTCAGCCTGGCCTGCACCCTCTCACAATTCAGGACCCCCTGGGTGATGTTGGAGAGCTGGTTTCGGTCTGATCCTGCAGGCCACTCCCCTTGGGAGGGTGCCAGACGTAGGGTTCAAGGCTGACTAGTGCTGCTGTGGCAGTGAGAGCCTCTGCCAATCAGGACTGATGGGGTGCGAGCCATGGCAGGTGCAATGGGGCCGGGATGAGCGGGAGTAGCAGGTAGGAACTGCAGGCGGTTTTGACAGCAGGTTTCGACCCGATTCCCGAAGGCCACCCGAGGGACTCCACCCATGCATGAATTTGTGCACTGGGCCTCTAGTATTATATTACAACTAGAGGCCTGGTGCATGAATTTTTGCATGGGTGGCAGTCCCTCAGCCTGAATAGTGATCAGGGCCGATTGGGGCCAGTTGGCTGGGGGGAGGGACCGCAGGAGGTTGGTTGGATGCGGGAGGTTGGCTGTGGGAGCACACTGACCCATGTTGAGCATCTGCCTCTGGTGGTTAGTGCGCATCATAGTGACCAGTCGATTGGTTGTTCGGTTGACCAGTTGTAACAGTCGCTTAGGCTT
>PVJC01016408.1:0-33753 GCA_004026665.1 Murina feae | reverse complement strand
GCCCTGGCAATGGAGGAAGCCAAGCTTCCCGCCTGCCTTGGTCAGCTGTTGCCTTTGTTCAAGGCAACAAAGTTTCAATTATAGAAGATAAATAAACCCCAGATATCTACTTCCAGCTGGCTTGGGCTCAAGGAACCACTGGGAGCCTAGGTTGTCAGGGGCAACCCAACCTGGGCTCCAGTTAAAGCAACAAAGTTTCAATTATAGAAGATAAATAAATCCCAGATACCTGCTTCCAGCCAGCCTCGCTGGGAGCTTGGGTCACTGGGGGCCTTGGACAGCCTGAAAACAGCCATCAGCCCCTCACCCACCCAGGCTGCCCAGGCATGCCAGCAAGGATACCCACCCTGAAGAGGTTGTGGCCAGCCTGCAAACAGCCATCAGCCCCTCATCCAGGCTGGCCAGGCATCCCAGGGAGATACCAACCCTGAAGAGGCTGTGGCCAGCCTGCAAACAGCCATCAGCCCCTCACCCAGGCTTGCCAGGCACCCCAGTGGGACTCCCCCGGCCCCCCCATCTGGAACACCCTTCACGGCAAACCAGTCGGCCCCCACCCATGCACCAGGCTTCTATCCTATATAATAAAAGGGTAATATACAAATTGATCCTAATAGCAGAATGACTGGGAATGAATGGTCACTATGACACACACTGACCACCAGGGGGAAGACACTCAATGCAAGACTTCCCCCTGGAGGTCAATGAGCTCCCACAGGGGGAGTTCTGCTCAGCCACAAGCCAGGCTGCCAGCTGCCAGCACAGCGGTGGTGGCCCGAGACTCTCCCGCCTCCTCAGCAGAGCTAAGGATGTCTGACTGCAGCTTAGGCCTGCTCCCTGCTGGCAAGTGGACATCCCCCAAGGGCTTCTGGGCTGCCAGAGAAATGTCTGACTACCAGCTTAGGCCTGATCCTCTGGGGAGCAGGCCTAAGCCAGCAGGTGGACATCCCCCAAGGGGTCCCAGACTGTGAGAGGGCACAGGCCAGGCTTGGCTGAGGGCCCCCCTCCCCATGTGCACAAATTTTTGTGCACCAGGCCTCTAGTTTTCTAATAAACCACTGATGTGGACATTTAACAGAAGGTGGCCTAAGGCCTTCTTCACTTCTTATTCTATCATCTTTGTCTAAGTCAGGGGTCTGCAAAGTTTCTGTAAATGGTCACAGAGAACATATTTAGGCATTGCAGACCATGCAATCTCTGGGTCTCCATCACAACTATTAAACTCTGCCATCATAGCTCGAAAGCTGTCAGTAAGTAATGTGGCCATATTTCTTTTTTTTTAAATATATTTTATTGATTTTTTACAGAGAGGAAGGGAGAGGAATAGTCAGAAACATCAATGAGAGAGAAACATCAATCAGCTGCCTCCTACACACCCCCTACTGGGGATGTGCCCGCAACCAAGGCACATGCCCTTGACCGGAATTGAACTCGGCACCCTTCAGTCCACAGGCAGACGCTCTATCCACTGAGTCAAACTGGTTAGGCAGCCGTGTTTCAATAAAACTTTATTTATAGACATGAAATCTAAATTTCATATAATCTGCATGTGTCAAAAAAATATTATTCTTCTTTTGAATTTTCCCTCCAATCATTGAAATATGTAAAAATCATCCTTAGCTGGTGGGCTGTACAAAAACATACGAACAGCCCAGGGCCATCCCAGCTTGTGACTTTAATTACCATCTATACACAGAAAATCCCAAATTTAAATCTGCAGCCCAAACATATTTTTGAAGCTCCTAACATATACATCCAACTTATTACAACATTTCCTATTGGATGTCTCAATGAAACCTTATAATTAACATATCCCAAGATGACCCTGATTCCACCTTACCCTACAAATTTGATCAAGCACAAGGTCTTGTTGATTATATATCCTACTTATTTCTTGAAACCAAACTTTTCTCATCATTCACTCTTTAATCGTTCTAATCCAAGCCACTTTCATTGTTTGCTTTCCTGCAACCACTTTCTAAATGGTTTCCTAATATCTCTCTAATCCCCCTGCAATCCATTTTGCAGCCAGGGTAATATCTGAAAATACTATTCTGATAAAAATACTTCCCTACTTCAAGCACTTTTTCCACTTGTCAAAAAGTCTTTAAGTCAGACTGGAGATTGCTACATGATCTGGCCAACCCATGCCCCTCCCTCCCCACCTATGCCTCTTACCACACCCGCCTTCGCTTACTGTAACCATACTGAGAGTGAACTTGCCTGTACACTTTAAGCTTTCTTTCAGAAATCCTTACGTACCCTAAGATCATAAAGATATTCTCCCATATTTTCTATTAACAATTTTGCTGTTTTTTACTTTCACATTTACCACTTTAATATACCTAGATATAATATGTGAGGTATAAGTAATAAATCTAATATTATCTTTACCTATTTGGGTAGCCAAAGTGTCCAACACCATTTATTGCATAGTATTGATTTCTAGTGCTATTTCTTTTCCATTCTTAGTTCCTTGGGTCAGTTTCTAAACTCTCTATTACTTTCCTAATAGTAATACAATGATTTTTCTTTCTTTTTTCTTTTTTCTTTTTTTAAAAAGATCTCACACATTTATTACTGAACCAATCTGCTATTTCAGGGGGGGAAAATCAATAGATCAAATCACAAGTTCATTAATCTTCAATTAAAGTGCCCCAACTGTCCAGACAGTAGCATCTTTTTAATCACTTAAGGGTGTAGGCAACCTTGATACAGCATAAATATGTGAGTCACCTCTCGCGTGTGATTTCTCATAGGCCCAGTTTGGTTCTTCTCCAATGTCTCCTCTTCGAATTGTACCGGATTTTATTACCAGTTTTCATCCGAATCCATTGTGGAATGGGCCGATTCTGCTTTTGTTTCTTGGCCAGGAACCTCTTGATCCTGAAAGTCTTGTGGGAAGACATGGTGAAGGAGAGGCGAACGCACGCGCCTCGATGGCAGAGAAAAAGCGGATTTTTCTTATTATGTTCAAAAATTTCTTAGCTATTTTTGGTCCTTAAACCTGCAAATTAGTACTAGGATCAGCTTGTAAAATTCTGATTAGAA
The DNA here is from genome assembly GCA_004026665.1 of Murina feae. Classification (NCBI taxonomy): domain Eukaryota; kingdom Metazoa; phylum Chordata; class Mammalia; order Chiroptera; family Vespertilionidae; genus Murina; species Murina feae. The sequence continues at coordinate 30,705 of PVJC01016408.1, read as the reverse complement.
CCTGCAGTGATTTTTACTGAAATTTGACAATAAAATGTTATTAATCTCCTTTCAAGAATAATATCCAAAAGCCAGGAGAATAAGAACTACAAACTGTAGCTTTGATAAAACTAAAGGAATTCAAACTAAACTACAGAGTATGTGGAAGGGTTTCTAAAGCAGGGAAAATTACACAGTGGTGCATGTGGAAAGAAGCAGACGTGACGTGTGCACCTCTACAAACCTCAGAGAGAGTGAGCAAAATATATTTACCCAAGGTGAGGGACACTCTCAGGACCAAAAAGTCTCCTTTTTTATATACCAACTAGAGGCCCGGTGCACTAAATATGTGCACAGGTGCACCCGCCTTGGCCTGGTGCCTCCCATTCACCTGCTTCACCATCCTGCTGTGGTCCCACTCTCATCAGGGCCCATCGGGGTTAGTGGTACCTCCACTGCCAGCACCATTTCGCTGATGCCCACCATGTTCTGTACCGCCCCCTGGTGGTCAGCACACATCATAGCAAGCAGTCAAACTCCCAACTGAACTCCGGTTGAAGGGGCAATTTACATATTAGGCTTTTATTATATAGGATGAGATCAGAATGCCTGGACTGGCAGTGAGAATGTCTATGGACCTGCTTTGGTTCCAAAGAAGCAAAGCAGATGAGGCTAACTGAGAAAACTCACAAATAAGCTGAATTTATAATTACCTATCCAAAACCTACAGCAAAACATTAGTGGAATGTGGAACCTCAGAAGCATCTACTCTAATAAAAGAGTAATATGAAAATTAACCATCACTCCAAGACACATAAGCCACGCCCACCAGCCAACCCACACCCCTAGACAATCAGAGCAGCTGTATGCAAATTAACACAGCCAAGATGGAGGCCAGCAGCCACGGAGTTAGAGCAAACAGGAGGCTTCCATTGCAACTGCCTGCCTAGGCTGGCTGAGCCTCTGCTCACAGCAACAATGTTTCAATAATAGACGCCACGGACATGAAGCAAGCAGGAGGCTTCGTTACCTGCCTAGGCCTCCACTCAAGGTAACAAAGTTTCAATTATAGAAGATAAATAAACCCCAGAAACCTGATTCCAGCCAGCCTCACTGGGACCTTGGGTCAATGGGAGCTGTGGGCAGCCTGAAAACAGCCCTCAGCCCCTCACCCAGGCTGGCCATACCACCATGGGGTGAGGGTTCCCACTGGGGAGCTTGGCCAGCCTGCAAACAGCCATCAGCCCCTCACCCAGGCTGGTCAGGCTCGCCAGCAGGTGGACATCCCCTGAGGAGTCCCAGACTGCGAGAGGGCACAGGCCAGGCTGAGGGACCCCCCCCCCCAAGTGCACAAATTTTTGTGCACTGGGCCCCTAGTATTCTTAATAAGGATGCCCACTAATCACTATTATGTTAAAGGAAATTGCAGCCAGATGAATAAGGCAAGAAAAATAAGAAAGGTATAAGAATTGGAAAAGTAATTAATTTATCATTATTTTCAGACAGTTTGTCTTGATAGGAAGTAAGCTAAGAGTCTCCAAGAAAGCTACTAGAGTCAATGCACAAGGTTAGCAGGTTGGTGGATATAACATCATTATATATAAGTGAATGGTGTTCATATATACTAGCAAAGTATATTTATAGCACTGATTTTTAAAAAAATCACAAATCACTAAGGATAAATTAAACAAATGCTGTACAAGATCTTAACAGATAAATTTACAAATTTTATAAAAGACTTTAAAATGGAATGTTATACCATTTCAATGGATCAAAATACTATATTTTGAGGATGGCAATTATACCCAATTAATTTACAAATGCCATGAAGTTCCAACAAAAATCACAACAAAACTCTTAACAGCAGTTTACAAGCTGGTCCTAGTACTAATTGCAAGCATAAGGACTGAAAACTGGTCCTTACACTTCTCTATAATTCTATTTTAGCTGCCTTTGTTTATTAACTGTTTTCTTATGTGTTAGTGCTTCTGTTTTTTAAATTCAAGGTTTATTTCAAGGTTTAGTTTTCTTCAATTGTTATTGATATTTGTGAGTATGTCTGCTTTTTTTTTTTTTTTTTTTTTTTTTTTTTTTTTTTTTTTTTTTTTTTTTTTTTTTTTTTTTTTTTTTAATGGAAAGGTTCCTTGTCCTCCTATCTGTGTATACTTGTTATAGTCATCATAGTCTGCGATTTTGGGAAAAGGGCAGATTATGTTTTCAGCTAGAGGACATTGTGTCCTTTCATTTACATCTTTGCTCTCATTCCTCCAAAATGTCACTAGCCAGTCACTCAGATATTGCACAACTTTCCTTTCCAGTGACTAACACCAAGGGCCAGCAAACTTTTTCTGTAATGGACCCAATAATAAATATTTAAGTTTTGCAAGCCACATGTAGTCTGTCATATAGTCTTTTTCTTTTTCAAATGTTAAAATGTACATGTAAAATGTTTTAAAAGTAAAAAATGCAAATACCATAGTTACCTTGCTGGCAATACAGAATAGGTCATGGGCTGATCTGGCCTCTGGACCATGATTGCTGACCCTTGCTCTGATTCTACACTCATTGCTCTAACCTGGGACAAATGCCTCTTTTTCCTATTGCTTAACATAAGAGGAGGATGAAAGAGAAGACTGACTTATCAGGTTTTTCATAGTTTAGTTTTCCAACCAATTACTCTGGCATTTCCCCAGGGCGCCATCTTCTTCTGAGCCTTCCTTCTGCTTTGTAGTTTAATACAATCCCTGGACCCTTTCTACTCTAATCAGAAGGCATTGCTTCTATAAGCTTTAAACTTGGATTACACTCTTTTTTAAAAATATATGTTTATTGATTTCAGAGAGGAAGGGAGAGAAAGAGAGAGATAGAAACAACAATGATGACAGAGACTCATTGATTAGCTGCCTCCTGCACGCTCCACAACCCGGTCATGTACCCTTGACTGAAATTGAGCCCTGGACCCTTCAGTCCACAGGCTGACGACTATCCACTGAGTCAAACCAAGTAGGGCTGGACTTACACTCTTAACACTGCTCCATCTGCTCTCTGTCTTCCAAAGGACCATATGATATTACTCTTTCTTATTTTCCAGTGTTATAAATTATTAATTACTAGTGGCCCAGTGCAAGGATTCATACACATTGAAAGAAAATAAATTAGAAGAAATATTTTAATATTGCTTTTCGCCCTTTATAATAGAAGTGTCAACCAAATTCACGATCAACAATGACAGATCAAAACACACACGTGTGATTGGCACCAGTGAGAGAGCTTTATATGTATCTCGCATGAGCGAACCAACTTAGCCATATATATATATATATATATATATATATATATATATATATATATATATATATACTTGCTTAATTAGACCTGCTATCTGATTTAGCTAAACTTTTTCCAGCCCAGTGAAGCACCCCAACTTCTCTTTCAGGTAATTGTCAGCAATACAGCAGTAAATAGCAACATGAAGCAGATTATTATTGTAGATCACACAGGGATAACAAAGGGTAAAATATTTAACTGCAGCAGTGTTTGACTATATTCTGTGCAGTGAGAAAACCTGAAGTCATTTTCAAGTTCCACCACTTCTCACTTCTTTTCAGTAGGGTAAAGTTTCTAAACTTTCTAAATCTTTGTTTTCTGGTTAATGAAATAGGATTCTACCGAGTCTCCTATCTACCTACTCCAGGACTTCTGTGAGGATCAAATGAGATGAGGCATGGGAAAATGCTTCACAGATATTTGGTTAAAGTGTAAAATGTTTGCACCTGGTTATAAAGCAAGTTATGTTCCTGGGCCAAAGAAACTGCAAGGAGTCTAATCGCTAGGCAGAGGAAGCTGGGTGTTGCTACATGACATCATTACCCAGCGTCCACAGCCACCATTTCTGGGCTGGGTTGTTGGCCGCATTTTGCACCATGGAGTCTTGGCAGTATCAGCTGCAATTTGGTGGGGTGTTGTTCCAGGGTGGTGGCGGGGCCTGTGTCCCACTTGGGGGAAGCCTAGTGTTGCTTTGTAGGCACCAGGTCCACAGTGCCATTTCTTTGTAAATGGCCAGTGTGCACCAGAGCAGCTTCTGCATTAGGTGTCTGCCCCCTGGTGATCAATACACGACTTAGTGACTGGTCAGATGGTGGGAGGGGCACTTAGCATATTAGCTTTTTAAGCAGATGTCTAAAAACATCTTCCCTAATAGAGAGATTTTTTTCTGTCACAGATAGAAATTAGGGCAGAAGAGAGAATATAATATCTCCACCTCCATTTTTTTTAAAATATATTTTTTTATTGATTTCAGAGAGGAAGGGAGGAGAGAGAGATAGAAACGTTAATGATGAGAGAGAATCATTGATTGACTGCTTTCTGCATGCCCCCTACTCAGGATTGAGCCCACAATCCGGGCATGTGCCCTTGACCAGAATCTAACCTGGGACCCTTCAGTCCACAGGTCAGCACTCTGTCCACTGAGCCAAACGAGCTAGGGTTCTACCTCTATTTTTGAGGGAAATTTTCTTCACAATTATTTATCATGAGCCTCAAAGCTAAGTAATCAACAAATACTTAAGAATTAACTATAAGGTTACTTATTTCTGTTTGCTATTTTTCATTGTATTCCACTTCTTTCTTACATAAATATTTTATGGAGTTGGAGTACATTCTTGAGTAATTACTTAATAGGTGTCCTGAAAGTGGTACAAACTATTTGCTTTCTTGCATTTGATTTCACTCTCTGATAGATTAATTGCATAATTCTGAATTTAAAATAATTTCAGCTGGGACTTTGCTTTGATCACTCTTAGTATCAAGTGTCACTAATGAGGAATCTGTTACCAAGACCTTTTATCTTTACAGATAAGCTATTCTCTTTTTCCACATAAAATTCTTTAGGATTTTATCTTTGAAGGTATGAAATTTCATCAGAACATGATTTTTTTCAGTGATGTGAAATAGGGGTCTAAATTCGTTCTTTTTTTATGTAGATTTTTAATTGTTTTAGTATCATTTGTTGAAAAGATTATCCTTTCCCCATCAAATTGTCATGGCAACCTTACTAAAAAATCAATTGACCATAATCATAAGGGTTTATTTCTGGACAGGTAATTCTTTCCTATTGATCCATTTCTAGCCCTGTACTAGTACCAGTCTTTTTATTTTTTTAATCTTTATTGCTGAAAGTATTACATGTTTCCTTTCCCCAACCCCCAATGACCTCTTCTAACCAACCCCACCCCACCCCAACCCCGCCCCTCACCTTTACCACCTTATTGTCTCTGTCCATGGGTTATGCATATATACATACAAGTTCTCTGATCTCTTCCCACCCACTCATCCACCCTCCCCTGTCTTCCCTCTGAGATCCCACAGTCTGCTTCATGCTTCTATGTCTCTGGATCTATTTTGTTCATCAGTTTATTTTGACCATTAGATTCCAGGTATGTGTAAGATCATGTGATATTTGCCTTTCTCTAACTGGCTTATTTCACTTAACATAATACTCTCCAGGTCCCTGCATGCTGTCTCAAAGGGTAAGAGATCCTTTTTTGCTGCTGCATACTATTCCATGGTGTCAATGTATCAGAGCATTTTTATCCACTTGTCTAATAATGGGCATTTGGGCTGTTTCCAGAGCTTAGCTATTATAAATTGTGCTGCTATGAACACAGAAGTGCATACATTTCATATGTTATTTCTTAAACATCTTGCTCACTTTCCATCCGTGGTTATCAGGGTTCTCTTCAGCTAGTCTTCAGATGATTTTTCAGTGTGGATTTTCTGTATTTTAGTTATATTTTTATTTTGGTCCTGGGAGAATGTCAGTGTACTTCCACTTACTCTGCCACCATTTTGGAATTCTAGTACCAATCTTTATTACTGTTGCTTTGCAGTAAATTTTGAAATCAGAAAATGTGATTCCTCCATTTTTGTTCTTCTTTTTATATGCTGTTTTGGCTTTTCTGGAGTCATAGTTTTAAAAACTTAATCTATTCCTTTCTTTCTCTGAGTACAAAGAACATAATGAAGAAGCCCTTTCTGCTTTCCTTCAAATTTCTGCAGGCCTTAGCTCATATAGGACCATAATTTCCTTCCTGATATTCACTTGGGTTTATACTGTTTTATTTTTTATTTTTATCTTCTGTTTTTCAATTATAGTTAACATACAATATCATATTAATTTCAGGTGTACAACATAATGATTAGACATTTATATAAATTAGAAAGTGATCACTCCAATAAATCTACACCCATTTGACACCATTCTTACTTAGCATAGTATTATTGACTATACTCTCTATTCTGTACTTGGTACTGCTGTATTCATTTTTATTTACATTCCCTTCTATAACTATCATTTTAGAAACATGATTATCAAATAACCCCTATGCATTATGTAAGTTTTATGAGCTACTTCCCACTTTTCTTCAATGGAGTCACTTGTGACTGTGTTGTCTGATTCTTGTCCTTTAGAGCTCCCCATCCCTTGGATCCATCTTTCCTTTGAGAGCTGGGGGCCATGTAATTAGATCATTTCATTTTTCCTGAACTTTCTGAAATTTTATTTTCTAAAGTCATGCCCCAGGGTTCTTCCTTCACTGTTCTGGGCAGCTGTTTGATAAAAGGCTCCTGGGACTGCAAGTTCCAGGGGGGAGGTGGGGTGTCAGAACGACCACCAGCAGCATCACCTAGGAACTTTTTAGAATTGAAAATCTTCAGGTCCTCAACATCATACTCAACGGGCAAAAACTAAAATTATTTCCCCTACAGGAACAAGACAGGATGCCCACTTTCACCACTCCTATTCAACATAGTACTGGAAGTGCTAGCCATAGTAATCAGAGAAGAAGAAGAAATAAAAGGCATCCAAATTAGAAAAGAAGTAAAATTATCATTATTCGCAGATGACATGATATTGTACATAGAAAACCCCAAAGACTCTATCAAAAAATACTAGACTTAATAAATGAATTCAACAAGTAGCAGAATACAAAATAAACACCCAGAAATCAATGGCTTTTTTATATATCAATAATGAACTTACAGAAAGAGAAACTAAAAAAAAAAAAAAAATCCCATTTATCACTGCAACAAAAAAATTAATATGCCTAAGAATAAACTTAACAAAGGAGATAAAAGACCTATACTTGGAAAACCACAGGATGCTGAAAAAAGAGACAGAGGAAGACATAAACAAATGGAAGAATATACTGTGTTCATGGACTGGTAGAATCAACATCATTTAAATGTCCATACTACCCAAAGCAATGTAATCCCCGTTAAAATATCAATGGCATATTTCACAGACCTAGGACAAACTCTCCAAAAATTCATATGGAATAAAAAAAGACCCCAAATAGCCACAGCAATCCTGAGAAAGAAGAACAAAGTTGGAGGGATGACAATACCAGATATCAAGCTGTATTACAATGCCATGGTTCTCAAAACTGCCTGGTACTGGCACAATAACAGACATAGATCAATGGAATAGAATAGAGAGCCCAGAAATTGACCCAAGTCATTATGCTCAATTAATATTTGACAAGGGAGTCAAAAGCATACAGGGGAGGTCATGGTTTGATTCTGTCAGGGCACATGGTCAGGTTGTGGGTTAGATCCCCGTGGGGGGGGGGGCATGCAGGAGGCAGCTTACCTACTAGTCCAGTTGTATAATAAATCTTGTGCAGTGATGAAAATGTTCTGTAATCTGCACTGCCTAATACAGTAATCCCTAGCCATATGTGGCTGTTGAGCATTTGACATTTAGCTACTGAAACAGAGAAACTGAATTTTTAATTTTCACTAATCAAAATTTCAATAACCACATGGGCTATTGTATTAGCATAGCTCTAAACACAATCACTGGTCTCCTTTTATTTATTTATTTATTTATTTATTTATTTATTTATTTATTTAAATTCTTTATTTTTCAAAGTACTACATGTCTCCTTTTTCCTCCATTGACCTTTCCCCACCTAATCCCCCCCACCCCCCCCACCCCCGCACAGGCCCTCACCTCCCTACTGTCTGTGTCCATTGGGACTAGTCCCCTTTTGATTCAAGAACTCTAAAGTTTTTGCACATGTTAGCTGTATCTGTTAGAATGCTTTGCTACAATATCAAAAATTAAGAGTGAATTATATAATAAGAAAATTATTATCACCCTGCACCAAAAGGTAGCTGGTTTGATTCCAGGTCAGGGCACACACCTGGGTTGCAGGGTATGTTTAGGAGGCAACCAATCAATGTTTCTCTCTCATATCAATGTGTTTTTTCTCTCTCTTTACTCTTCCTACCTTCCCCTCTCTTTAAAATCAATAAAAACATATCCTCAGGTGAGGATTTAAAAAAAGAATATATTATTGTACAAAATAAGTCCAGATATAGAGAGGTTCCAGGGTTGGCTAATTCAACAGCTCAATGCCACTGGTATAGTTCCAGGCTCTTCCCTCACTATCATGCCCAGTGGATTAGACTATTCCCCTAATGGTCATGATATGGCTGCAACAGTGCCAGGCATCACATCTAAACCTAATGACCAGAGAAAGAGAAGGCAGCTGTCTTTTGTTTCTCCATTTAAAAGTGAGGAAAACTGCCCTAGCCTGTTTGCTCAGTGGATAGAGTGTCAGCCTGGGGACTGAAGGGTCCCAGGGTTAAAGGCACATGCTCGGGTTGCAGGCTCAATCCCCCAGTGGGGCGGGGGGGGGGGGGGGGGGGGGGGGGGGGGGGGGGGGGGGGGGGGGGGGGGGGGGGGGGGGGGGGGGGGGGGGGAAGGGCGTACAGGAGGTAGCAAATCAATGATTCTCTCATCGTTGATGTTTCTATCTCTCCCTCTCTCTTCCTCTCTGGAATCAATTTTTTAAAAATCTACTCTAATAAAAGAGTAATATGGAAATTAACTGTCTCTCTGAGACATCTATGCCACGCCCACCAGCCAAGCTGTGCCCACCAGCCAATCAGAGCAGCTGTATGCAAATTAACCCAGCCAAGATGGAGGTTAGCAGCCACGGAGCGGCGGCAGTGTGTGCAGTGCAGGTGGCAGTGGGTGTGGCAACACAGGCAGCAGTGGGCGGCTGGGCTCAGGCTGAGGAGGAGGCAGAGTCAGCAATTGGACCTGGAGGCGGCGACCAGCATGGCCTGCTGGGCTCCAGCTGAGGAGGAGGCAGAGCCAGCAATGGGGAACCTGGAGGCGGCAACCAGCTGCCTCACCCAGCCCCTCACCCAGGCTGGCCAGGCACCCCAGTAGGGACCTGAACCCTGACCGGGCTGTGGGCAGCCTGAAAACGGCCCTCAGCCAGGCTGGCCGCATGGGGTGAGGGTTCCCCACTGGGGGGCTTGGCCAGCCTGCAAACAGCCATCAGCTCCTCACCCAGGCTGGCCAAGCATGCCAACAGGTAGACATCCCCCCGAGGGGTCCCAGACTGCAAAAGGGCACAGGCCGGGCTGAGGGACCCCCCCAAGTGCACAAATTTTTGTGCACCAGGCCCCTAGTGTAATATATATATGAGGAAAAATCACTTTAGCCAGAATTTTGTCATGTCTCTATATAAATCAATCACTATCCAGAGAAATGGGACCACTATGCGAAGCTCAGATCATGTAAGAGCCATTCCCTGGGATCAGACATGGTGCTGGTTCCAAAAACACATGGCTCTAGGAGTAGAATGGACACAGGAAAGTGGGGACTTGCACAACCTGTGTTGGGGTGAGGAACATGAAAGGAGAACCTCACCCTCCTTACCACATAGAACTAAGTGGAACCAGTTGGGAATGTCCCAATGCCAGTGGTTCTCAATGTGTTGTAGCTGCGCCAGCAGCAGGAGCATTACCTAGAAACTTTTTAGAACTGAAAGTCTTCAGGTTGAACCCAGACCTATTGACTCAAACTCTGGGGGCAGTACCCAGGAATCTGTTTTAGTAAGCCTTCCAGGAATTTCTGATGCACCCTAAAGTTTGAGAATCAATGTCCTATTCAAGTGAATCTCAATTGAGAGCAATTTTGTCCCCATGGGGCACTTGACAACGTTAGAGACATTTTGGATGTCACAACTTGAATGTGGAGTGCTACTGGCATGCAGTGTAGAGGTCAGGACAATACACAGACAGTCCTCACAACAAAGAAGTCTCTGGCCCAAAATGTCAACAGTGCCTGTGTTGAGAAACCCTGTCCTCTGCTATGAGGCACAGCAAGCTCTTTTAGAGCGGTTGTAGCCACTGGGCTCTCCATATTGGATTCAGCTCTTTGAACTTATTTGGAACAAGGATTAGCATGTTTTAACCACTCACAGAGCAGGAGAGAGTCTGACTAGCTCTTCTAAGTAACAAGTCCTCAGGCCTTCAAGTCAGCCAGATCAGTCCCAGGGGTCTCACTTAGGTATTTATCTCTGACAAAGCAATAAACATGACAATGTTTATCTTCAGGACAAAAAAAAAAGAACATCCTATGTAATAAAAGCCTAATATGCAAATTGCCCCCTTGGGTGGTCATTTGACCAGGAGTTCGACCACTCCCTATGATGTGCACTGACCAACAGGGGGCAGTGCGGAACATGGTGGGTGTCAGTGATACGGCACTGCAGCAGGCAACAGTGGAGGAGCTGCTGGCCCCAATGGGCCCCGATGAGAGCAGGACCGAGGTGGGATGGTGGAGCAGGTGAGCGGGTGGTGCCTGGTCAAGGCGGGTGCAAGTGGGGGCCCGATCGCTCCACCGATTGCCCTGCAGATGGTGACCAGTAGCAGCAGCGGGGGGCGGGGCCGCTTCCTGGCTCCCAGACGCTGAGGGAGCTGGGCAGGGGGCCTGAACCTGCTCCATCGCCCCACAGGCAAGATGGTGGAGCAGGTGAAGGGGTAGCACCAGGCCACAGCAGGGTGTCAGGCGGGGCTGCAAGACTGGGGGTGCAAACTGGGGCCCAATCTCCACAGGCCACCCTGAGGGGCCCCACCAATGCATGAATCTGTGCACCAGGCCTCTAGTATTTTATAAGAGTCACAGTGAATATATGCATTGAAGTTTCAGAACTGGCCTTTTATGGGGGCCTAGTTCTTCTCTTAGAAGAATGATAGGCAAACTTTTTCCATGTTTAGGAAGTTTTCTGTTCAATTGAAATGACATCCCCTTTGTCTGAGGGTCAGAAAATGGAGATTAAACATCCAAGTTCTAATCTACATCTCCTATACAAGATGCAGGCAAGAAACCTTGCATCTCTGTGCATATGAGAGTTTAACATTAGAGGAAAGGAGCAAAGGCCCAATCAGTTCAGATCAGACCCATCACATATCTAATTTCAAATGCCTCACAGTGCAGCTTGTTCTACCATGACCTTGTCTGGCACTTATCCTATATAACAAAAGTCTAACATGCTAAGTGTCTGACCATTTGTTCAACTGTTCAACCAGTCACTATGACGTGCACTGACCACCGAGGGACAGACACTCCAACCAGTAGATTAGCTTGCTGCTGGGGTCTGGGCAATTGGGACTGGGTGAGATGGGCCGGACACTCCCTGTGGAGCCTTCCCACAGTCCCTCTCCAGCCCCAATCATGCACTGGTGGGGTCCCTTGGCCTGGCCTGCACCTTCTCGCAATCTGGGACCCCTCAGGGGATATTGGAGAGCAGTTTTGGCCCGATCCCTGCAGGCCAAGCCGAGGGACCCCACCAGTGCATGAACCAGTGCATGAACCAGTGCATCAGGCCTCTAGTCTATACATATAAAAGGCTAATATGCTAAGTGTCCAACCATCCAACCTGCTGGAGGCTACTTTCAGCATGTCATAAATGCAAGCAGTTTCATCAAAAGGTTGATGGAACCTTGAAGCTTCAGCAGAGCTGAATCATATGTTATTACCTACTGGAATGGCTGAAGGCATTTCTCCAAACCTGAAAAGGATGCATAAATGATTGCTTGCTGCCAGATAGCTGAGGGCATTTTAATCTTCATGTCATTGCCTCCTGATGGCCAAACACCTGAACAGCCAAAGGCAGTTCTCCCAAAACAGACATTGCCTACTGTATACTAAACCTTAACCTTTGATATATATATATGCTTCGCCTAGGACAATTTGTGTTAATAAAGAGCGAAGGGTCCGGAGATTCAGAATAACTTGGTTACTGAAGCTAGGTCTCCTCTAGCTCCCCATGGATTACAAATTTTTATTATATTTCTAATCTCTTTATCAATTTACACACAGTGCCTTCTCCAGATTCCTGAACCCTTCCAGAAGCTGGGAAACTCCCCTGGCATTACCAACCAGTTCTATGACGTGCACTGACCACCAGGGGGCAGATGTTCAACGCAGGAGCTGCCATGACGCGCATTGGCCATTTACAGAGAAACAGAGAAATGGCACTGTGGATCTGGACCCAAAAAGCAAGACTCGGCTTTCCCCAAGTGGGACACAGGCCCCGCCACCACCCTGGAGCAACACCCCACCACATCGCAGCCAACACTGCCACGACCCCATGGCACTGAGGCCCACAGCCCAGCCCAGCCCAGAAATGGTGGCTGTGGGCACTGGGTAATGATGTCACATAGCAACGCCCAGCTTCCTCTCCCTAGCGACTAGCCTCCTTGGAGTTTTTTCAGCCCAGGAACACGACTTGCTTTATAGCCAGGAGCATTTTATACTTTAACCAACTGTCTGTGAAGCATTTTCCTTTGCCTTGTATCTCATTTGATCATCACAGAAGTCCTGGAGTCACACACTGCTACAGTTAAATATTTTATCCTTTGTTCTCCCTGTGTGGTCTACAATAATAATCTGCTTCATGTTGCTATTTACTGCTGTGTTGCTGACAATAATCTGAAAGAGAAGTTGGGGTGCTTCACTGGACTGGAAAAAGTTTAGCTAAATCAGATAGCAGGTCTAATTAAGCAAGTTTATTCTATATCTATAAAAGGCTAAGTATACAGGGAGATATTAGAATAAGTTTAATTTATCAGTCATTGTTTTTATCAATTTTTTATATCATGTTCTTGTTTTATATCATCTTTTTGTTTTTGTTTTTGTTTTCATGTTTTTGTTATATCATGTTATTTATTAATCAATTTATATATTATTGTCATGCACATTTTACTAATTTTCTTTCATCTCTGACACTTCTATTATAGAGAAAGGGTGAATAGCGGTATTAAAATATTTCTTCTAATTAATTTCCTTTTAATGAGCATGAATCTGTGCACCGGACCACTAGTCTAATATAACACACTTCCAGAAATGGATGTGATGTGGTGGTAAAGTTTATTTACATTATGTTCTATCATTTCAATCATATTTGAGTCCTGGGAATTTATATTTACATACAGAACCCAGTATATTCCTGGGAGAATTTTATTTTTTTGAAAAACAAAAACAGAACAGGATATAGGTAATATAATTGGGTAGCTTAATGAACATCTGGTTTCTGCGGGGTCTCATCTGGGATTTTAGAGTAAACTGTATCCAGAGGCTGCCAGCGGCAATTCATGAGAGAATCGTAAAGTTCTTCACTTTTCACCATAAATTCTTTGTTTAACTCCTCAATATTCAAATGAAGATTGGGATCTTCAGGAGCCAGTAACGCATATGAAAAAAAAAAATGGAGAATTTGACAAGACATATATCAGAAATGGTTTACAATTTTTAAAATACATTAGCAGGAAATATTACAATTAATGTTAAAAATTTTTAAATGTGTGTTCCTTTCAATAAGGCTTAAAAATAGAAATTGAAGCCCAAAAAAGGAATAGTGCAACCAGACTCAAGGAGCATCTGGATGGTGCATGAAAATGAGGAAATGGACAGAATTAAGACAGGTTTTGGAGATAAGTAGGCAACAGTTGGAGGTGGAGTCAATTTGGGGTAAAGAAGAAAGGGAGGGTTAGGGTTGACACCTGAGTTTCCAGCAGGAGCACTTGGATGGATATGGTGCCAAACAGTGAGCCAGGGCCAAGTCCCAGCCAGGACTTTGAAACAATAACCATGCTGCCTTACCTGCTTAGTTAACAGACTGGTATGTGAATAAATTTTATATATATATAAATTTATATATATATATATATATATATATATATATATATATATATATATATAATTTTTATATATTATAATATATATATTATTTTTTCCCCCAACTAATTTAGAAAAAGAGAGGAGCCTGACCTTCCTTCTCTGAAACCTGAAACCCTGCGATGAGATGTGGTGTTATGTTATCATGAAAACATCAGACCTAGATGTTCAGTTCAAGTTGTCAGGTTTCCAAGATCACTGACTTTTTAAATATAGACCATTTTTTTCTCCTTGTATTGAATGTAACTCAAGAAGCCTTTTCTGTTTTCCTTTATAACTTTTGCAAACCTTAGTTCATTTAGGGTCATAATGTGCTTCCTAATATTCACATGTGTTCATGCTATTTACTCATATTTATTTACTAGAGTCCCGGTGCCTGCGCCCTCTCAAAGTCCGGGAGCCCTCGGGTAATGTCTGACTGATGGATTAGGCCTGCTCCCAGCGCTGCCATGGAGGCAGGAGAGGCTCCTGCTACCACTGCTGCACTCACCAGCCATGAACCCAGCTTCTGGCTGAGCAGCGCTTACCCTGTGGGGGCCCACTGACCATCAGGAGGCAGCTCCTGTGTTGAGCATCTGCCCCCTGGTGGTCAGTGTGCATCATAGCAACCAGTAGTTCCACTGTTTGGTCGATTTGCATATTTGCCTTTTATTATGTAGGATATGCCTGTTACAGACAGTTTGTGCCTTCCCACCCCCCAAATTCACATGTTTAAATTCTAACTTTCAACTTGATGCTATCTGGAGATGGGTCTTTGGGAGATAATTAGGATGAGATGAGATTGTAAGGATAGGGCCCTAGATCCATGGGCTTAGTGCCTTCAAAAAAAGGACAGTAGAGCTCTAAATCTCTCTTTCCTACCACATGAGGATATGAGAGGGTGGCCATCTGCAGCCAGGAAGAGAGTCCTCATCAGAAACCGAATCATTGGCACCTAATCTTGGACTTTCCACTGTCCAGAACCACAAGAAATAAATTTGCTGTTAAAGCTACCCAGTCTGCAATATTCTGTTACAGCAGCCTGAACTCACTAATGCGATGTCCTTCTGTATTTATCATTTTAGAACCAAGATCATCCAATAGGCCCTGCCCATCATATAAGTTTCATGAGCTACTTCTTATTTTTCTGCACTGGAGTCATTTGTGACTGTGTTGTCAGATTCTTGTTTGCTGGAGGCTAATTCTAGCATGTCATAAATGCAAGAAATTTCATCAAAAGTTGATGGAACCTTGAGACTTCAGCAGGGCTGAAGATACATATTATTGCCTGCTGGGATAGCTGAAAGTATTTCCCCAAACCTGAAAATCTACATGTTATTACCTGCTGCTGGCCAAACAGCTGAACAGCTGTAGGCATTTCCCCAAACCTGAAGATACATATGATTGCCTGCTGCCAGACAGCTGAGGGCAGTTCCCCCAACCTGGCAATGCCTACTGTATACCAAACTTTACCTTTTGATATGTATATCTCCTTTGCTATAGGCCAAAATGTGGGAATAAAGAGCCCTGGGTCCAGAGATAGAGAGAACTTGGATACTATAGCTAAGTCTCCTCTGGCTCCCCCATGTATTCCAAATTTATATTTCTAGTCTCTTTATTAATTTATGTGCAGTCCCTTCTCCAGATTCCCGAATCCTTTCAGATGCCGAGAAAGACCCTAGCACTTGTTCTTTAGAGTTTTTATCCCTTGGAACCATCTTTCCTTTGAGAGCTTCTAGTCATAAAGTTAGATGTTTCTATTTTTTTAATATAGATATTTTTCATTGATTTCAGAGAGGGAGAGGGAGAGATAGAAACATCAATAATGAGAGTGAATCATTGATCAGTTGCTTTCTGCAAGCCCCCTACTGGGGATCAAGCCTGCAACCTGGGCATGTGCCCTGGACCAGAATTGAACCTAGATCCCTTTAGTCCGCAGGCTGTAGCTCTATCCACTCAGCCAAACCGGCAAGGGCTAGATGATTCTATTTTTCCCTGAAGGTTCTGAATTTTTTTTTCCCTAAAGTCATGTGCTAGGTCCTTTACCTCTTTGTCTTGGGCACTTGTTTGCTAAAAGGCTGCTGACTCGGCATGTTCCTGGTCAGGGGAAAGGTGTCAGGAGCGCATGCCTACCAGCACTCTCTCTCTTGTAACTGTGGCCTAGAAAACAAACATCAGGTAGGAACCTAGATTAATGATCTAGGCCCTCCCAGCGATGTTGGCCACAGGGGTAATAGAAGCCTATGAAAGTCAAACTCATTACATCTTTCCTAAACCTGTGGGCCTTCTAGACTAATGCTGTAGCCACTAGCCACATGTGGCTATCAAGCACTTGAAATGTGTCTAATCTTAGGTGAAGTGTGATGTAAGCATACATTGCATTGTGGAAACTTGGTATTAAAATTCTTTAAGTCTCATTAAATGTTTATATTGATTACACATTGAAATAATATTCTGACTATATTAGATAAAGGTTAAAATATTTAAATTAATTTTCCCTGTCTCTTTTTGTTTCTTGAATTTGGCTACTAGAAAATGTAGAACTACCTATGTGGGTGGATTTGTGTTTCCCACACATTTCTACTGGACAGAACTGCTCTGGATCTGTGAATAGCTAACCCTCGAGTGGTTATTATGTGCCAAAACCTGTTAAAACACTTAAAAACACTTTAGAGCTACTGCCCTCATTTCATAGGAGGTAGGTTTTAAATCCCATTTTACAGGTGGGAACACCAATGCACTGGAGATTAAGTAATGTGGAATTACTGAGCCAGTAAGAGAGATCTGAACTCTGGCAATCTGGCTCCAGAAAGCACAATCTTATTGTATGTCTTTCTCTGTTCTTTTCATAGACTGTTTCTGAGGAACTGATAAAAGCAGGGAGAATAGACACACTTCAGTCAGAATGAAATCCTGCCCTCCCATCCCCAGCTGCTATGAGCCCCTGTTATTCATATCCCTCCCAATCAAGTACTACAAACTAGAACTGCCCCTAGTTTCCTTTTAAACATCAATTTCATTCCATTTACTAGTAAACATTGAACACCAACTAACATGCAAACTCTGTATTGGTTCCTGGGACTACAAAGATGGATGCTCCCAGATTTGATAAAATCACAAAGGCAGCGGGTTGCAGGGATGAGGTGAGGGTAGGGGAAGAGACCAGGTGGGCATGTGATAAGACAGACATTTGATAAGGAAACAGACAAAAGTGTTCTCTGCATTTTGTTTCTCTTCCTCTTCCCCATAACTTAAAATAAATAAAGGAAGCCAAATGTTTTCTTTTTTTCCTCAAATAAGACACATTCAGAAACAGGCTTCTTCTCTGGGCAGATACACTTCGGTCTTTTCAAATCAGATCAAGAACTACATGAAGAAACAGGTGACTCTCCAGAGGGGGCCTGCTGAGGCCTCCAGGAACCAATAACCCTAAGGGGAGCCAGGAAGCCACGGCCACAGCAAGGGCCTCATGCTTTTCTCCTTAAAAATCGAAATTAAAGCATAATTAATCCCAAAGACTAAACTTATGGAGGAAATAGATCTTAAAATCAACTTAATGTCTTATTTTTTGGAAATGCCCCCATTTCCCAGTCCTTCCGAAAGACCCAGAGAGGAGGTTTCACCAAGCTGTTTCCACAGAGGCAATTTCCAAAGAGTAGATGAATTGTTAAAGAAAATGGCCCAGACAACCTACGCTGGTATTTTCCAGTAGGACCTTTCAGTTTCTGGCCATTGTTAGTTTTGTTTTTAAAGTACTGCAACACAAGGTTTATGTTACCTTCTAGTAGGTTTTCATCGTGGTTTCCTGTCAGAGCTTTGGTTTCCTACAATGAAAATCAGTATTTTAAGAAAAAAATAATTTAACTTAAAGGTTTACTATCACACAGGCTGCCTTAGAAAAATCTAGCTCTCACAAATAATAGCTAAAACACTAAACTCTCTTTAGATTAAATTTTATTTTTGAACTTTGATTAGAAGAATCTTTAAATGATATATTACAATCATGAATCGAGTGAACTATATTAACAGAAGAAAACTCACAAAGGAGGAGCAAGCCCAAGCCTCTGGCCTCTCTGAAGCTTCTGAGAACTGGCATCCTAGGGCCTGGGATAGGCGTCCAACACCAGGAATGTTGGCGTCCAGACGCCATAGTCCCTGTACCAGAAGCCCAACTCTCCGCCTGGAGCTCAGCCCTGCTTTCCAGATGACAATCTGCGAAGTCTCCACATGCATATCCCCCCACCATGGCCTTCTAATTACACCACCACCTGTATTCCTCAGCCGAGGATGGGGATAGTGTGTGCTTAAGGAAATGCTGAGGTACAGAAAAACAAACCAATCAACCATCGCCTTACATACGGAGAGAAGTAAATTCCAGAAGTATTCCCCCCAAAAATCTTGGCTGGTTAACCCACACAGTTTGCTCTGCTGGGGCATAAGTTTGTATGACTCATCTTTATAGGCACCTGCTGGAAACATGTTTTTGTTAAGGGTGTACAGCTGTTGGAAGCAATCAGCCCATCCAGGAAGGGCTGAGTTAGCTGGAGGCTCTAATGACTTTAATTAAGCCTCCCCTGCCAATAAGGACAATATTGCATTGAAAGCCAAAGATCCACTACCTCTTCTCTTCAATCTATCTGAAAGTATGCCTCCCTTTTGCTCTGAGATAGGTCCTGATCTGAAAAATAAATTATTTGGTTACCACAAATTTAATCACACCACTGATGTATTTTTTTTTTCCATTTAGAAATGACTAAGAAGCCAGAATCTGTGCTTAAATGAGTCTCTCTCTCTCTCTCTCTCTCTCTCTCTCTCTCTCTCTCTCTGTGTGTGTGTGTGTGTGTGTGTGTGTTTTAAGCCTCACCTGAAGATATTTTTCCATTGATTTCTAGAGAGAGTGGAAGGGGAAGGGGGAGAAACATTGACAAGAGAGAGACATATTGATTGGTTGCCTCCTGCACATGCCCCTACTAGGGCTGGGGAACATGCAACCGAGGTATGTGCCCTTGACCCTTCGGTCTGCGGGCCGACATTCTAACCATTGAGCCAAACTGGCCCAAACGATGAGCCCTTTCTTTCAATACAATGTCCAAGTAACCTCACATTTCTTCCTTTTCAATGTATAGTCTGGTAAATGTGAATCCTAAATTAAGAGGGTGCAGGGAGCAGGAGCTGTCTGGAGACAGAGCATTACAGAATGAGGTTCACCTGGAGAGTGTATGCTGCTGGCTGTCCTTAAAGAAGGGCACCTCTATAAATGGCTTTCCTGCTAGAGGCAGTTTGGGCAAGTTGTGCTGATGGACACCCAAAGACCTAGGAATCATTTTGAAGACGTCCACTTCCTGTAATCTTAAGCAGGACACAATGCCAAAATGGAGAGGCTAAAACCTTAACTTGGGGAAACAAGGGCTAGGGCTTCAGGTGTGCTATAGTGGGCAAAGTGGGCGATAAAACTATGACATCTCAGAGGGTGCACCTTAGTAGGGAAGACTCAAGTGAAGATGTGTGAGTGAAAGACTCACTGGAGAGCCTTAGGGTCCCACCAAGTTTCCTAACCGCAACTCCCACCAAGAGAGCAGGCAGGTGGCACAAGTGTGGTAACCACAGCCATGAAAGAGAATATATATATAATTCTTGAAGGAAAAACTGCATGTTATAATAAAAATTTGACTAGAGAATGAAATGTTAAAATCAAAATGTGTCAACACAAATAGGGAAAAAAAGAAGGGAAGGGGTGGCAAGGAAAGAAAAAAAAGTGTTAATTTTTTACTTATTCATGAGTGGAGAGAGAAAGAAATAATTTCATTTCTGTTGTTGATAATATACTCAAACCGATATTTCTCTAAAGATCTAAAGGTAGCCACTAGAAGTCAGACCATCTATCTCTCTCAAAAAAGAAAGAAAGAAAGAAAGAAAGAAAGAAAGAAAGAAAGAAAGAAAGAAAGAGAAAGAAAGAAAAGAAAAGAAAAAAAGAGGTAAATAAATGTGCTAAAACCTCAGGCAATGTAGCAATATTTTAAAAATATACATAATACTAGAGGCCCATTGCATGACATTTGTGCACTTGGGGAGGGGGAGCTCTCACCCTGGTCTGCGCCTTCTCGCAGTCCAGGACCCCTCGGGGAATGTCCACCTGCCAGCTGTCAGACGTCCCCCTTAGTGCTGCTGCGGAGGCAGGAGAGGCTCCCACCATCTCTGCTGTGCTTGCCAGCTATGAGCCTGGCTCAGGGCTTCTGGTTGAGCTCTGCTTCCCCTGTGGGAGCACACTGAACACCAAGGGGCAACTCCTGCGTTGAGCGTCTGCCCCCTAGTGGTCAGTTCACATCATAGCGACCGGTTGAACAGTCATTGGGTCTCTTTGCATATTACCTTTTCATTAAATAGAAGGTAAAGCATCTATTTAAAGGGACAACCCAGGCTGGGTTTAAAAGAAAAAAATAGTGAGAAGTCTAACAAGACATTTTCTCTAAGAGGCACACCTAAAACATCGGCAAAACTGAAAATGAAAGTTTGGGCAAAAAAATTGCCAAGCAAATACAAATTTTAAAAACAGGGCTTAGGTATTCAATTCAACTCTGGTGTTAAGGCCAATGCCATCACACAAAGTGACACTGTGCACATCAGGAAATAAACTGGGGAGAAAAACCTGTGACACTTCAACTGCAAAGGGCTGATTTCCCTAATATGTAAATACCTTATACTGTCAAGAAAAAGGGGCACAACACCACAGAAGAAAGGTAGGCAAAAAAAGTCAACTAAGTCAGAAAACAGATACCAATAAACACATGAAAAAATATTTGCCCTCAACAACAATCGCCTTCCTCACTTGTCCAATTGGCTACTCACACAGAAAAGCTAACAGAAGCAAGCACACCTACAAACAAACAACAACAACAAACAGAAGCAAGCACACCTCAAGCAAACAACAACAAGCACACCTCAAGCAAACAACAACAAACAGAAGCAAGCACACCTCAAACAAACAACAACAACAAACAGAAGCAAGCACACCTACAAACAATAGTGGAAAGCGCAAACTCAGGCAGGTTTCTGGTAAGTTGCTGTTTAAAATTTTAAATGCTATACCCTTTAATCCACACCTTCCACTTCCAGAATTTGTTCTTAGCCAAAAATAACAACACTCAAATGCCTGAAGATAAATAAGGAAGTTTGTGAAGGCACTAAGAACATTTAAAATGTTAGTCAATAGGGATCAGCTAAACTCACAGCCCGTTCAAATGGGCGCTTTAAAGAAAGCTCTCCAGATGCCATCTATAACAGAAGCAAGCAAGAAGCAAACAAGTATATACCACACAGTCCATTCCTGCCCAAGGCGCTCCCAACTCCCCAAACAGAAACAAAGCCCTATCGCTCTGAGTTAGCAAGAGTACAGGGGGAAATCTAGAGGACAAGACTGACTTCAACAGCGTTGTCTTGAAGTGGGGAGGGGAAGGAGAAGCGGGGGTGGAGGGAGGCTCTCAGAAATAGGTTACTTGAGTTACCTGAGTAATCAAAATATTAAAGTATCTTTTAAAAACTGTGTTAATGTTCACTGCTGTATCAAAACAATGCAAAAAAAAAAAACAAAAAAAACCCAAAAACAAACCTCCTCTTGTCCTATTTTAAGAGTATTGAAAGATGATAATCTAAAATTTATAACAAGAAATTAGGCATCAGGCTATTATTTTGTTTTTGGAAGAGAGTGAGGACTTAAATCGTTTGCAAGTCAAAATTTCTGGGGTCATCAGTGGTTACTCTCTGGTATTACAATAGGGAGCAAAAGCCACCGCTATGGGAAACTGAATGGCAGGTTGCAGAGGTGTGAAGATAGGCAAACGATGTTTCACGCTGCCGGCACACCAACCGACACAGGATTCATTGAGAGAGTGATACCTCGGGTGAAATGGGAGTTCCAGCTGGGTGTCCAGGGGTCCCATGCGCAGAAAGGGTGCGCTCATCTCCATCCACTGCAGGACCACAGCTATAGCCAGGAAGAAGACAACGGCTGCGCTGTTGCTCATGCCCATTGCCAAAGGGGTCCCTCTGGTAGAACTGGAACTTAGGGTTCACTCTAATAGTAGGGGGGAGACAACAGGAATGACATCACCCACCAAGGCAGAGTCGTCCGAAACCAAAGAGCTGTCCCCTTTCCCAAAAGTTACAAGTATGACTTCTGCTTTAACTGTTTAAGAACACCAATTTTCAAAGCCATCGTTTGTAAATCGCCCCCCAAATATGTAAGAAACAGAACCCTAAACAACCTTCATTTTCACTCAGAGCAGGAAAAAGCACCTCACCTTTGCCAATACCAGTAGTAATTATTCTGTTCAGCTCTGTCAAAACCTGCAAAACTCCTCGGTCCAGCCATTTATCCAGAAACTTGATAAAGAGAGACAAAGAATCCAGAGTTTTCACTTCTGAGTCAAAAATTCCGGCTCTGGAGCTACCTCTCAACAGGACAAACAACTCTCACAACTGCCTTAATCCCTGCTGGGCAATTAACTGCTTGATTTTCAGGGCAAGTGGGTTTAAGGCCTGGGAGTCACCTGAGGGCACTGCAGCTGGCTTTGAGCCTCCAGCCTCTCCCAACAGTCAGGCCTGGGGAAGCTGCCTGGGGGGGACGGAGAGGGAGTGTGTGCTGGGCAACTGCGCAGGACACACTAGTCTCCACCCCACCTCCTATGTAAGGGTCACTTTTAATAATTAAAACTTTTAAGACAAATACAATTTGATGTTCTCCTCTCACTTCAGTTATCAGCACCTAGTGGACATTTTCCCTGCAGGTTGAAATCATCCCAACCAGCTGGTGGGAAGCACTGGTACATAACACACACACTAACACACACACACACACACCCCTTAATTCAAGTGCAGGGAAATCTGTGGTTTAGTGTCTTTTCTTAAAGCACAAAAAAACTCCCCAGATTTTAATGCACATTCGTACTACCTAGGCATGTTGTTTGAAATGTAGGTTCTGATTCAATAGATCTGGAGTGGAGCCTCAGATTCTGCCCTTTCTAGCCAGCTCCCATGTACTTTAAGTAGCAAGGCTACACAGAGTGTCAAAATTGAGGAAGATGACTTGTGAACCCAAGAAGGAACAGTCAGGGCCTGGTGGGAGTGGCTCGGTTGGTTGAGCACTGTCCTGTGCATGGAAAGGTTGCTGGTTTGATTCCACATCAGGGCACGTACGTAGGTTGCAGGTTTGATCCCCAGGTTGGGGCAACTGATAGATGTTTTTCTCCCATTCTTTCCTTCTCTCCCCTCCTCCCGCCCCCCACTAAACATGTTCTCTGATGCCCTCGGGTGAGGATTTTTAAAAAACAATAAACACATACTATGCTCTCAATAAACATTAACTATAACTACTATTTTAAGAGAAACGGGGTTTGGCAATTTCCCTGAAGCTTGTTAATAACTAACAAGCTTATTAATTAATATTCCACTATTAATGAACTATTCCGCTATTCAAGCGCTTGATGTATTCTATATGTATCTGTCTATATGTGCCTGTAATGAGAAAAATAATCATGATTAAAATAAATCATTCACCCATTATTTACTGAGTCCCTACAAGGCAGTTGGGTGATCGGCACTGGTAATATAGGGGAACTTACACTCTAATGGATTTCCCATGTTTTCAAAGGAGAGGTCATTGATTAGCTGCTGTGGCACACATTGCTAAGTGCCACCCAATATTGATTCCTTTCCTTTTCTTCTTAATAACAGAACCCTGATTTAATTTGGGGGCAGCAACAGGCTTCCCTAAACGACTACATTTCCTAGCTTTCCCCTTGCAGGGCGATGTGGCCAGGTGGCCAGAGGCTGGCTAATAAGATGTAAATAAAACTATTACAAGGGGATTGAGGAAAGCTGTGTAGACAAAGGGAGTTGGCTTAGCTAAAAGGCCTCCTGGTCCTCCACCCTTTCCCCAAGCCTAATACTGATGGCTGGAGCCAAAATAACTGCGCACCTATCTTGGCCTATGTGATGATATCAAGGAATAAGTCAGATACACAAATATAGGATTGGAAATAAAGAACAGGTTTGGGTCCCAATGACTATGGACTGACCCGCTATACCAGCACTAGACTGGCCTACCTCCAGATTTCTTTTAAGAAATAAATGTCTTGTTTAAGCCACTATTTTAAGTCATATGAAGTTAAACACAATTCTTAGTAACAGCTTAGACATCAAATAAAACATTAGTTACTGATTCTTTTTGTAAAAACTTTAATACCGGGTTTTTTTTTTCCCTTCTATTTTGGGACTGTTTTTGTTTTTGTTTTTTTTGGTAAAAAGAATTAGAATTTTGGCTACAAAGGTAAGGAAGACCGCTGTAGCTGTGAAGGAGTTTGGGAGTTGAACATTGATGATAAGGTAGTAATGAGGCTGAGGGTGGGAGAAGCCAATGAAGCATGTTGAAACCACCTGGGAAGACGGCAGGAGTGAGTCACAGAGTACAGGGAGCCAGGCTCCGGCGATGAAGACAGACATTCAAGGGTTTTGTTGATGACAGTGACACGGAAAAGTTCACAAATTTTTTAAAATTATATATATAATTGATTTCAGAGAGAGAGGAAGGGGGGGAGAGAGAGAGAGAGAGAGGGAGAGAGAGAGAAACATCAAGCCTTCAACTGGGGCATGTGCCCTGACCAGGAATCGAATCCTGGTTCGTAGGTCGATGCCCAACCACTGAGCCACACCAGCCAGGCCACAAATATTGTTTTACTTTTTAGGCATGCGGCCTGCTGGCAGTGAGTTTGATATGCTTGTTCTAAAAGCCTCAAGTGCAAACCTCCTCTTTCACTTGGGTTAGTCCCATGAAGCAGGGGAAGCAAGTTTATACCAGGGTAGACGATTGGCCAGTGTCCAGGTGAAACAGCCCACTCTCTCAGCTTCCCCAGCTTTACGTGCGAAGACCAAAGTCTTCTGGGAATACAAACACATGCACCCTCTGTAGTCCTAAAATGTAACAGACTTGCTACCTGTTACACTGAGAAGGGAGGATAACTGGGCAGCAATATTAGACACGTGGTATTTCTAACAGGGCTGATTTTTCTCCACTGTATCCTACCCTTAGCCCCTGCCCCCCTCCCCGCCCCCAAAAAAGAAACCCCTGTTTTTTCTTTATCAAAACAAAACATGGCACTCAATAAAGATCTATTGAAAGAACGAAAAAATAAAAGCATTGCTTAAATGTAAAAAGTTTTCAATTTAAAAGCAAAACTAAAATCCTGTTTTAGCGTTAATGAACTCTAAGCAGTTGGTTGTTTCTTAGCAACTGTAGTTTTTACAAGAATGAGATTAAATGGCTTCTTACATCCTGTGTTTGGAAAAGAGAACGGGAGGTTTTGCAGGAAGTGTGTTCCCTTTGAACCCAGTTGAACAGGTATATAATTTTGTAGTTTTTCTTTAGGGCAAGGGTGGGGAACATCTGGCGGGCTGTGTAAGGCCCATGAAATCGCTTGGTCTGGCCCTGCCAAGGCACTAGGGATGAGTTAATGAAATGTTTGACCAAACACAGCAGGCCAATTTTTAAGTTGATAACTTTGTATGGCCCTCAAATGATGTTATAAATATTCAAATGGCCGTTGGCAGAAAAAATGTTTCCCACCCCTTGGTTTAGACAGTGAAAAACCAGTTCTGTTAAAGAGAATGCCCAAGCCTGAGGAAACAGAAAAGGCAGCAGCAGCACCAGGTCTACTGTTACTTGGCTGTGTGGTTTGAAGAGTTCCTTTTCTGTATCTATTTCAGCATTTATGATCTGAGACTCCATTAGTGTATTAAAACCTCAATTAGGCTCGAATCTTTTAAAAAATGTAACAAAATTTTACCAATGCTTTCCTCCAAAAATGTACATATACAATTTTGCTCATAATTTCAGGGATTCAAAACCTCCAAACCAATCTATTAACTCCCTAGTATTAACACCTGACCTAGATGCTAAGATCCTCCAAGCTCTCTGATTCGTTCCACTAATTTCTAACAGAAAAAAAAAGAAAAAGAAAAAGTAAACCACTTTGAGTTGTGTTTATGTTGCTTACACTACGGTTTTCATTCTAGAATCAACTATATTCTAAAAGACTAAAGCAAAATAATTTTTTAAGTTACAAGGTTCTTCTCAAAATGTGTCAACCGAACAGAGAACCCAGAAATTGGCCCAAGCCATTATGCTCAATATTTGACAAAGGAGGCAAGAGCATACAATGGATTAAAAAACAAACTGTGGTATATTTACATGATGAAATACTATGCAGCTGTAAAAAAAGGATCTCTTACCCTTTGAGACAGCATGGAGGGACTGAGAAAGTATTTTGCTAAGTGAAATAAATCAGTCAGAGAAAGACAAGTACCATGTGATCTCACTCAAATGTGGCATCTAATGAACAACATAAACTAACAAAATAGATCCAGAGACATGGAATCATGCAACAGACTGAGGATCTTCAGAGGGAGAGGGGGAAGGGGGAGGGAAGAGATCACGAAAGAACTTATATGCATACTAGTGGCCCAGTGCATGAAATTCGTGCACATTTAAAGGGGATTAGAGGAAATATTTTAATATTGCTATTTGCCCTTTCTCTATAATAGAAGTGTCAGAGATTAAAGAAAATTAGTAAAACATATATGAAAATCTTCCTCCTGTCAGAGTCTGGGGTGCACCATGGAACCCAGAGTCAAGTCTTCAACCACCCACATGCACCTCAAAATCGCTCGAGACCCAAACCTGGATGGCCCCCTTCATTGGGCTAGATCCAGACCCGGCCAGTCCCACCCTGTCAAGCCCTATCAGGTGGGGGGCACAGCCTCAGGTGCCCTGGCCTGGTGCTGGGGTGGGGGGCACAGCCTGAGGTCCCCTGGCCTTGGGGCCAGGGTGAGGGGCATGGCCTGAGGTCCCCAGCCTGGCACCAGGGAAGAGGGTGCAGCCTGAGTTCCTCTGGCCTGGTGCCAGGGCGGGGGGAGCAGCCTGAGGTCTCCTGTCAAGCCCTGTGGGTGGAAGGCACGACCTGAAGTCCTCTGCCAAGCCCCATGCAGGAGGTGGGTGGGCACTCGGCCTCAGGTCCCTGCTGATTGCTCCTTAAGGCTCATTATGGGAACTTAGCCTCAGCTGTGGGTGCAAATTGACCGGAGTGACGGTCAATTTGCATATTCCCTCTTTATTATATAGGATACGCATAACCCATGGACAGAGACAATAGTGGGGTGAAGGCCTGGGAAGGGGAACATCTATAATACTTTCAACAATAAAGATAAATTTTAAAAAAATAAGTAAATAAATACAGACTTTCTTCAAGTTCCTAAGAAAATAGTGTCAAAAAGTGTGACAATCTGTTAATACGTACTCAATATAGCAATTATCCTGTTATTGTGATGTTAAAATAAATTTTTAAAAAATATTTTTATTTTTTAGAGCGAAACACTGAAGTGAGAAACATCTATTGGTTGACTCCTGTACGCACCCAACAGGGGAACAAAGCCACAACCTGTGTATGTGCCCCAACCAGGAATCAAATCAGCAACCTTTCGGTGCATGGGCTGACACTCAACCAACTGAGTCACACCAGCCATGGCTCAAATTAATGTTAAAAAATATTAAATAGATACCAATTCTTTTTAAAATACATTTTTACTGATTTCAGAAAGGGAGATAAAAACGTAAATAAGAAACAGCATCAATGGGCTGCATCCTGCACGCCCCCTACTGGGGATGGAGCCCGCAACAAGGGCATGGGTCCTGACCAGAACCAAACTGGAGACCCTTCAGTCCGCAGGCTGAAGCTCTATCCACTGAGCCCAACCAGCTAGGCCTAGCGGTTCTCAACCTTCCTGATGCCTCGACCCTTTAACACAGTTCCTCACGTTGTGGTGACCCCCAACCATAAAACTATTTTCGTTGCTCCTTCTTCACTGTAATGTTGCTGCTAATACGCATCGTCATGTAAATATCTGACAGGCAGGATGTATTTAGGCGACCCCTGTGAAAGGGCGACGAGTACCAATTCTTAAACAGCAGCTGAGATTTCTCCGGGGTGATGAGGCAGGGCACCAGGGGCATTCCAGAAGCAACAGGATATACAAAGCACAGAATTTTCAAACAGTTTTATTCAAACATTTTTTTTTTCCTTTTTGGATGAGAGAATACTACTTTCACATTAAAATAAACAGGTATGTCACAGAGTAAAATGCAAAAAGACAGATTTTTTTAAAGATAAAATATGAGACTTCAAAAGTAATGCCCTACACTTCACTCAATTCTTTCCCTTTTTAAATTTTTACCTATTGATTTTTCAAAGAGAGGAAGGGAGTGAGAGAGACACATTAATTCGCTGTTCCACTTATTCATGCATTCTTTGGCTGATTCTTGTATGTGCCCTAACTGGGGATGGAACCTCCACCTTGGCCTGTAGATAGGATGCTCTCACCCATGAGCTACCTGGCCAGGGTTCTGCTTATTCATCCTTCGTCCCATGCCCAGGGGACACCCACTCAAGCAATTTACACTCCTCTGACCTTAGTGGTTCTCGGGAGGTAATAGTCAAGAAACAGTAAACAGGAAATAACTGAAATAGTACAATAAGTTCTGGGGTTTTGTAACACAAAAAGATAACTAGCACAAGGCAGTTATGACCGAACAGTGAACGACCACGCCGGCTCCCCAGAGACCGGGAATGAATGGAACTACAGCTCTTTTCAGTACCTGGGGCCCGTTTACAAGGCCGTCCTTGCGCTACGACGACAGCCAAAGCGGCCCAAGTGAAGGCGTTGCTACGCGAGCAGACACCAATGAAAGCAAACCCAAGTTACATACAAACACAACTCGGAACGCCAGGGCACATGTTCGTGGAAATGGGAGGGTGCGCTGCAGAAGTAGCACGAAATGGGGTTTGGAGGATCCACATCTCCCGCCCGCTGGTCAAATCCAGGTGCTACGACGTTTGAGCGGCGAATGACACTCCGAGGGTCACTCTATTGGAAGTCTGTGCAAAGCTGTAATTTCTAACACATCGCCGAGACGCCAAACCTCAGGAACATTTCCCATGTACAGGAAGGGCATCTTCCTTTTACCGGGGTTTGGCTTTGCACCTCACCTGCGGAAGGCGGAACTTTGAGATTTGCTTCGGGAACGCTCACCAAGGATGGCTGCGCCTCTCTCCCCCAAGCGGTCGGTCTTCACACCTTCCAGCGTCCTGCTCCCTCCCCAGGACCTGCCGCAGCGCGGGCCACCTGCGGCCCCGGGACAGGGAAGGTGTGCAGGGCGGGGTTACCTGGCCGGAGGGCGGGGAGCGACCTCGCCCGGCCCAGACTCTCCCGCCTGCTAGGTGAACAGCGAACCCCAAATCCCAACTCCTCTTTGCCCTCCTGTGAGAAGATGTGAGGAAAATAGGCTCATTCCACTGCTTCCTGCACAAAAAGGAAACCTCCCACCCCGTCTGTCACAGCGCGCCACAGAGAAGCGTCGCACGCTCACAGCACCTCATTGCCAGGGGTCCCGCCCAGGTCGGAAGCTGGCCCGCCCCTTCCTTAGACGTCCCGGAAGTGCGGGGCTTCCGCCAAGGATGTCCCGCCCACTCCCCTAGGACGGCCTAGTTCAGACCTTCCTAGAATATGCCTGCTCTTACCCCCCATTTTTTTTCCTCATAGCAATGAGAACCTCTTCATGGGGCGCCCTTCCTTGTTCTTCGCTTGTAAGTCTCGCGTGATCTTCGAGCGCTGAAACCGCTTGCCCGGATGCAGGCGCTTCGGCAGCCCTGCGGTCTTGACGTCTGTTTGCGCGCCGGCAGCGGAAGGACCCCGTTCTCCTGCATCCGCTTTAGGCCCCGCCCCGGACGCGGCGCGCAGAGCGCAGGAGAGGCACGTGTGCTGCTGAATGGAGCTGGTCGCTGGCTGCTACGAGCAGGTTCTTTTTGGATTCTCTGTGCACCCGGAGCCCAGGGCGAGCGGCGACCACCAGGTAAAAGCCAGGTGCGGGCGGGGAAAGGGCCGGTCTGGGTTCCTGCACGGCCGAGGTCAACACTAAGCCAGAGGTGGACACACCGTCTGATTTCTTAGGGGTTAATTGACGAACCCAACTCAGGAGACTTAAGTATAGGTTAGCTTTTTAAAACATGGGGTCGGCATTTCATAAAACCAGATACTGCCTGTTTGGGTAGATTTTTTTTTTTCTTTTTTACCACGGAACACAAGGAAAGAAAGCAGGCATTTCTGCGAACGGGCCAATGAGTCGTAGATGATGGATGTAAGGGCGCTCTCATGAGTTGACAGCCAGTTTAGGTGTTCTCTCTTTCACTGAATTTCTGTCCTGGCGTCTTACAAAATATTAGGGCTGGATCAGGATGGTACTCACTCATTATTACTGGATCTTGACTGTGGGGCCGTTGCTTGCAGTGAAGGTGCAAGGAAGCCAAGGGTGTGGGTCCTGCGCCTGAGACCTTCCCGGCATAAGCGGGAGGGGACGGGGAGACAAATGTACGGGGGAAATTACAACAGAATGCAAGTACCTTACGAGATGTATGAATAAAAGTTAAGTACATTGCCAGTAGTCAAACAGGTAGTCGGGATATACCCAGGAGTAAAAAGATCTTTTAGTCCAGCACTGGTTTCCCCGCTTGTCACTCCTGAGTATCTCTTCAAACCTGTTTCATTGGGTGTTTTTTTTCCCTTACTCTACTGTTGAAAGTATTACCTGTGCTCCCGCCTTCCCC